>CM044961.1:15032695-15057655 GCA_024516035.1 Bactericera cockerelli
TTTATGATTCTTTTCTGTAACTTATTTGATTACAACAATACTTTTTCTTTAAAAAGCTTAAAATTTTAAAATTAAATTTTTCCTTTTCCTTGGGTAGGAAGTAAAAAAAATCCGTAAAATGTTTTAAAATTTGGCCCCCTTAAATCTGTTTGATTAAAATACTCTTTAAAAATGCCGAAACCTTTTTGAAAAATTTAAAAGGGAAAATTTTCTGAAAAATAACAAAGTTTAGATTAAAAATTTGGGAAAAGAGAAAAAGGTATTAAAAGAGTGCGGTATTATAAACTCTTTGTAAACCAGGATACAGGTTCCATGTCTCCCTTCAACCCCCCCTCCTCAATACCTTCTCTTTTTTTTTTCCCTCTCTCTATTTCCCCTAACATTTTATTTTCCCATTATCGGAAGGTTATGAAAGAATTTTTTTTTTTTTTTTTCCATTAACATTTCTTCCCAATTGTTTTTTTTTTTCCCTTTCGCAAATTTAATTTTTTTGGGGGGGGAAAATATTTGCCCAAGTTTTCCCATGAAAGTTAAATTTAATCACCTGTTTTTTTTTAAAAGGGGTTTTTCCCCCTTTTTGTTTACACTGATGCCCCTTGGGCCCTGTTCCTTTTCCTCTCTCTCCTCCTTTCTCTTTTCCCTCTTTTTTCTCCCTCTCTCTTTCTCTTCTTTTCTCTTCCTCTTTCCGTGACTACTCGACCCACGTGATTTTCAAGGTTCCCACCCAAAAAACCTGTTCCATTATGAAATTTGTTTGGTTTCGGATATTTAGCCCGCCCTAAGCCAAATTCCCCTTTTTAAATGAAATAAAAACCTACTTAAATTTTATCGTCGATCAATGGGGGCAGTGGGGGAAAAAAAAGGGGAGATGGGGCCTTTTAGGGGAAAAGGAGAGGGGGGATAGGTAGGGTAGGGTAAGGGAGGTGGGGGGGAAGGTAAGCAAGAAATAAAATTGGTGAAAAAAAACCCTTTCCTTATCCCCCAAAAAGGGCGGATTCCGCCCCGGTGACCAGGTAAAAAAAATACAAAAACCCCTCCCCTTCGTAATAGACTTCAAAATCTTGAAAATTTTTATGTCAAACCCCCCTTGGTGAATTAAAAAAATTCAAAAAGGGGCCCCCCAAATACCGGGAAATTGGGGCCCCAGGCCAAAAAGTTCAAAAAAAAAAATGATCAGAATGACCCCTTATTTTTTAACTAAGAAAAATTGTTCTCAAAAAAATTGTACTTTAACCCAATTTTGAAGCGCGCTTTTGGGCTATTTTGCGGCCCTGGGCCCCGAATGCGGGTTTCAACCCAAAAGTTGTGGTTGTTTTGGGGTTTTAAAAATTTAGGTACCAAAATTTAAATCTTGCTTTTACCCTTTTGAGTTTCCCGTTCCCCGCCGCGACGCGCGACGCGACACAGCGACAGCCCGGCCCAAGGGTAAAAACTTTTTTGGTATCCTGAGGCCTGTTTGTCCCAGAAATGTAAAAACTGGGAGGTCAAATTTTTGACAAACTATTCCTAAATAAGAAAGGGAAAAAAAAAAAGAGTGTGAAAGAAAGGACAGCGGATGAAGGAAGGACACATTTGTACATCGGAAGAGTAGAGGAGATAACAATCAAGGTTGGTGGTCGGTGGTTAGAGTCTTTTTTTTTAAAGCGAGTTGGTAGATGGACATCACGAAGTGATTAACACAAAATTAAAAATTTTTTAACTAACATTATAACAAATCAAACTATGACATTTTTCCCTGAGAAGCCCACCCCGTGCTAAAAATTTGTTTCCCCCAACGCTACCCCTCGGGGGCCACATGAAAAAATGTCAAGTCTAATAAGGAAACTTTTTGGTTTTTTAAAAGCGCTTTCTCAGTCCCCCGAATGTTAAACTTTTTACTTAAACTAAATTATTAAATTAATTTGTATTTTGAAAAAATTTTTGTTCGTGCTTTTAAGAGGGATGTTTACCGTATGAAAAAAATAATTAAAATCGTGCAAAAAAAAAATCTATAATTATGCCATCTATCGTACTCATCTAAAAAAAGTTAAGGGGGAAAAAAATGAAAAATTTTTTAAAACTCCGTTTCTGTTAGGCAACCCCAAAATTTTTTCCCCTTCTTAATAAAGTAATGGTTATCGCTTTTCCTCTCAAACAAAAATCAAAAGGGAATTTTTAAAAAACCCCCCAAAAAAAAACGTGACAAAATTGCCGAAGGGAATTTGATTAAGGTGGACTGATAAAAGAAAGGAAATATGCAGAACCGAGGAGAAGGGTACATCAAAAACCCCGGCCGAGGTGTAAGAACCCCCCAACAAAGAAAGAGAAGACGGCGTGAAGGAAGAATAGTAATTAAAAAAATAAAAGGTTTGGCGATAAGTAATCTACTTGCTCATTTTTTTGTCTTCTCCTCTCATCTTCCCATTTACAAGTGTTCCTTTCCCTTATCCGTCTTCTATTTTTTTCCCCTCTGTTCTTTTCTTGTTCCCTTTCCCCATTATCCTTCCCCCTCTCTTTTCCCCTCCTTTCTATTTTCCCCCTTCCCTCCTCTCCCTTATTCTTCCATATCTCTCCACAAAAAAATATTTTCCTTCCTTCCATATCCCCTTCCCTCTTGTCCCCTCTATTTTTTTCTAAATTATTTTCCCCCTTAAAAATTGTCTTTCTCCGCCTTCGCTTTGCTTTTTCTTTAACCTTTCCTTCTTCTCCATTTGGTAAACGCCCCCTTTTCCCTCTTACTAAACTTTTCCGAAAATTTCCGGGTGCCCCCCACCCCTAAAACCGGGAAACCAGAGGTTCCAGCGCTCCCAAGTCTATACCGTCCAATACGGAGAAAGAATTCTGGAATACATCATACCATCGTTGCTTAACAAATATTGTGAGGAATTCCAGAACGAGACAAATCATAGCCTTATAAAATCTAAAATCAAGAAAGTATAATAACATTACATTAGGTTTACATACATACCTGCATACCCATGATCTTCGAAATATCATGTTAAAAAAATAAGAAAAAAAGTCTATTATCTATTAAACTTGTAATATATTTTATTTTTAGATGTTGTCTGTCCCGGTAGCTCAGTGGTAAAGGCGACACTCTATGAATCCAGAGATTCCAGAGGTCGTGGGTTCAAAACCCCATCGGGACATGACAAGTTATCATCCCATTTGGGATTTTTCCACATAGTGATGCGACTTGGGCTTACTGCTGGAACGATGGACTTGTTAGTCCTAATCGGCAGTATAAATAAGGCGATATTATTATTATTTATTATCTTATTCTAACCTGTCATATCTCTATATACTTATACAATATTTATTCAGACCAGAAAAAGGAAAAAAAGAAATATAATATTAACTACCTATAAATATGTATTGTTAATAAACTTACAATAACGGGAAGAGAGACATCTCCCAAAAAGGAGCATTATCTTAGGAGATGTATAACTATGTACAAACCCATTATTGTATAAATAAAGAAAATATTTTCAATTCAATTCAATTCTAAGCAGTGCATGAATTTTTTCTTATGAATTTGAGTATATGACTACATAATAATAAAGACTCTGAAGGTTAGGTGGTATAATATGTTTTCAGCATTAACCTCATATGGTGGTTACATTCCAATGAAGAGTAATTATTATTATTATTATCATCCTGTTCCCTCCTCTCTCTCATGTATTTCTCTCTAGGACTCCACTCTCTGATTCTCTCTCGTCCTCGGCCCTTACTGTCTTTTCCTTGGTCTCTGTACTTCTCTTTTCCTGTCCCCTCTCTATTCCCCAGAAAATATATTTCTATCCTTCTCCCTTCCATGATTTCTCTCACTCTCTGATTCTCTCCTTTCCTCTACTCTTTCGGTAACAACGTCTCACTAGGTCTCTTTCCTTCTCTCTTCGTTCTCTCTTTCTTTCTCTCCTTTTCTCTCTCTCTCCCCTTCTCTATTTCTCTTCATCTCTCTTTCCCACTTCTTACCCTAGCTCCATTTCATTTTCTCCAACATGTCAAGTTGGACTTCAAAATCCAGACATGGAATTATTAATCTCTCTCTCTCCCTCTTCTCTCTTTCTCTTTCTCTCTCTCCCTCTTCTCTCTCTCTCTCTCTCTCTCTGCCTATTACTCTCTATGTCTCTCTTTCTCTCTCAAGTCAACATAATTCAAAAGTATACTCCCCTCATGGGAGATGATAAATTACTCCCCAGGAAGAGAAGGAGGAGAGAGGCAGAGAGTGAGAATGATAGGAACAAAGTGACAGAGAATGAGAGGGAAAGAGAAAAAATGTAAAGAGGAGAAAATTAGGCGAAAAGAGAGAGCGAGAGAGAGCCAACATGTTATTATAATGGATATTATGAAAATTGAATCAAGATCCAAGAGACACGTGCTGGAACATTAAAATTAAAAATGGCATTTAAAAACAAAAAATAAAGAAGACAACTTGACTGAGATAAAACAATGTATACGAAAGAACAAAATAAAAAAGTCTAAAAAAATATAATAAACAATTAATATTTAGAGAGAGAGAATGACAAGAAGAAAATGTGACTGATAGTAACATATACACAACTAACTGAGATTGAATAAAAGTGATAAAAAAGATGAAAAGAAATTTGATGGACAAAAATTACCAAATCTTAGACAAAATGTGATGTGAATCCGCCAAAAATATTATGAAATTATTATAAAATGAAAAAGATACAGGGAGGGATAGAGATAATGGTAAATAAAGATAGAGAAGCAAAAAAAAAAATAAGAGAAAATGAGAAAAATAAGAGAAAAAGAGGGAGAGGAGAGAGAAAGGGAAAGAAACAGAGTAGAGAAAAAAAACACAATACTTCCGTTTTCTAATATTAGAAATTTCTCGGAAGTAACAGGGCAGAGAGAGAGAGAGAAATAAAGTAGAGAAAAGGATAGCAAACAGACAGTAAGAGAAATAGAGGATAAAGAGAGAAATATAGAGTTGGAAAGAGAGAAACGAAAGAAAAGAATCTGTACGTATATGCCAGATATCGTGATGAATTTCTTTTCACAGGACAAAAACTTGTCACGAGGATGGTATTGTCTCTGTCACAGTGACGACACACCAGACCATCTTGCGGAACGGAAGCAGCACCTAATGAAGACAAGGTGGAGGAGTGTGCTCAGGAGAACAGGTGGGACATTCGGAAAAAAAATTGAAGGAGAACAAAAAATAGGGGTCTTAGGTTGAATGTGTGAGAGGAAGAGAGAGAAAGAGACACAAAAAATCACAAATACACATTCTCTTTATCTACTCTCTCTCTCTCAAACACACACACAACACACCTACACACACACAGAGAGAGAGAGAGAGAGAGAGAGAGAGAGAGAGACACACAACACACACATGTGAACATAAATAATAATATATCGGATTTTCCCGAGCACCCTAAGAGCTTATTTTTGTTTGCTCGCCAATTTACCTTGACAGCTTTCTACAAATGAAGGGGACATAAACCAGACGGGAATGGCTAGAAGCAAGGAAAGATAAATCTTTGTCACCATTTTAACAATGCATAATGTGTCAGTCTCACTGTTTGTCCGTTTAAACAAAAAATACGTACCTACTCGTATTTTGTCAGTTCAAACTGTTAGTCTGTTAGACAACAACGAATACACTTTCAACCGTTTGTCCGTTTTAACAAAATACATAAATATTTTGTCAATGCAAACTGTTTGTCTGTTTAATCATGAGTAATGTGTCTGAAATACTGTTTATTTATTTGAAATGTATATTGTGTCAGTTTAACTGTTTGTTCGTTTGACAACGAGTTTAACGAATACACGTTTAACCGATTGTCCGTTTAGCAAAAATACGTACATATTTTGTCAGTTCAAACTGTTAGTCTCTTTGACAACGAATACACGTTAAGCCGTGTGTCCATTTAAAAAAATACATAAATATTTTGTCAGTTCAAACCGTTTGTCTGTTTGATTATGCGTATTTTGCCTGTTATACTGTTTATTTGAACCCAATTTATTTTTTTTGAAATATGTATATTGTGTCACTTTAACTCTTTGTTCGTTTAACAATGCATAATATCTCATTTCAACTTTTTCCGTTTGACATTGCATAATATCATTAAAACTTTTTGTCCGTTGAAAAATTCATAATTTGTGCGTTTCACTATTTGTCCGTTTTAACAATGAATATTGTGTTCAAATTGTTTGCTCGTTTAACCATGCACATCAGTTGGATTGGATAAAAGACAGACAAACCTAACCTGACAAAGTGTATTTCAAACCATTTGTCCTGAAATTAATCATATCGCTCACACTGAACATGGCAGTGTAATGCTGTTCGGACACTTCAGAATAAAGCGGACTAAATAGATTAAATTTAATGAAAGCTGGTAATATATTTAAATGGCTGTAGATTATAAGCCCGTGTGCCGTTTGTAACGAGCAAGTGTTATTTGTATTAAGGGTCGAAGTGACAAAAGGAACACTTAATTCTATGGAGATTGAAATTTTGATTAAGCTTTTTGCAGTCCGTAAAGCACTGTTCGGAATTTTAATAATATACCTATCAAATCTGTTAGAAACAGCTGTTCTTTAATATAAACCTTTTTTTCATACTACAAATGTATTTACCTTTACAGGTATGTATAGATATTGTTGCGGAAATCTCCCTAGTTTCTCATCTCTTTTGTTTCATTTGGATCATCATAACTTGAGTTGCAGAAAATCGCCATGTGTAAAAAAAGGCAGTCAACTTTTTTGACACGCGTCAAAAATTCAAACATCACAATCATCGGTTTTCTTTAAACCAGAAGTATGATTTTACAATAATTAATTCAATCATGCTTGGGATCGAACATACTACCCACAAATAACGCTGACAAGCAACAACAATAATATCGCCTTATTTAAACTGCCCGATCAGGACTATTAAGTCCCATTATTCCAGCGAACAATCGAACAATAAATTAATATTGTTGAGGTGGGTTGGCTACCAGCACCACCCAGTATGTGTCAGGTGAAACAGAAGGAAATAATAATACTAATGACGAGTGGATGTGAACCGTCCTGCTCTATTTGCTCACACGTCCCCATCCATCGCTTTTCAATAAAGCCCCTTCATCCCCTCTTCATTAGGACACATAGGCAACCCTCGACGCTTCCTGTCACCTCGCAAATAACAGAGAGTTGAAAACATAAATGACACAGGCAGATTATGACCCTCGTTTCAAGCATTTTCCTCTTGGCAGGCAGCTTTTGAATGGGCTTCGTTACAGTGGTCTTTTCATTTGCGGGCGGAATGCCTGCATTTAGAGGAGGTGCATGTGTTCATTATCGTTTTGTACTGCACATTTCCCCACTGATACGACTATGAAGCATAGCTGTTGACCATTTTACCTGCGACAAAGGATTTTGTTACTCACAATGCATGAACGTTGAAATTATTTTTACATGGTAATTTCCAATATTAACCATCTGATTCCTACATGTCTCCTTGGTGACAACACCTAGGTTTATGATAATCCTTTCTTTTTACCAAATTTAAACCTGTCGAATTTTCTTTTGCTATTTCATTACCGATATTCTGGAATCAACAGGATGTTTTTCTTTACAAAACATTTTTTTCTTTTATTTGACTGTCGGAAATTTCATCTATTTTCCAGGAAACTGCTTTCTTTATCAAAATCAATGTTTTTTTGTTCACGTAAAAAGGAAATGAATGAAGGATATAAGAACAAGAAAGAGAAAAACACACATGGCCATACGCCATACATACATACAGATTGAAATGAATGTAATTTTACTGTACGTTATTATAAATATAATAATAATAACAGTATTTAGTAGAAGGTAACCACTAGGCAAGGTTAATGCTCAAAGCATTTTCTACCACCTAACCCTCAGAGTCTTATTATTATGTATGTGGTCACAAACTCAAATTCATAAGTAAAAATTCATGCACTTCATGCACTAGTTGGGATTCGAACTAACGGATCCCTACGCTTTCTGGATTACCAGAATAGCGCGTAAACCACTTGATTACCAATGCAATTGACAATTGTTTGAATCACATTGGGTATAGCTGACATGGTTCCTAGGAATCTACTCTAAAGTAGGTAACAAAAAGTAACAGCGCAGATACAACTAATAGGTACTGCAAGTTCTTGTAAAGTTTACATTGCCAAGTAAATTACGGCCATGCTTATCACTCGGGCAATTATGTGTTACTGACATTAGTCTGTAGTCTAATACCGAGGTGGTGGGAGCATTCCCCGGTTAATGTTGGTGGCTGCACCATTTGCCAAATTGTTTCCAACAATTAAATTACCAACTTGGTAATTAAAAAAAACTCATAACCACTCTCTCCTTCTCCTCATGACTCCCGGTGCCATTAGACCTCTAAATCTCAAGCAATATTCTTAATTGTCTTTTGTGTTTTTTATTTACTTTCTCTTCTCCTTCGTTGTTTTTTCCAGCTAATTGTTTTCTAAACTAATTATTTTGATGGGTTTTCATTTCTATTTGCTTGAAATCGAGAAAGGTACCTCTGGAAAATTACGCTTTCGAGACGTTTCTATTTGTTTTTCCAACTCTAGAAATGTCTAACGCTACCTGCAGGCCTCTGTATGGCAGTCACGTTTTTCAAATTAAAACAGGAAATTTCACGAGCCCAGATTTCTGGGTCCTCCTATTTCCTGGGGTGAGGAATCCGGTGTCAAGAACGCAGATGGAATAATATTATTTAGATTCATTGGCGAGAAGATCGAAAGTTACAAACTTGAATATTTACTGATGAAGAAGTTAGGATTTTCTTGAACTTTATATTTATTAAGAAATTAGATATCCTCGTACATTACAATAATGTATAGTATACCTACCTACTCTACAAACAGGTTTAAATGGGAAAAAAATATCATGATATAAAAAAATATCTTCTGTCTGTTACATTTTTACATGTTTTTTTCTAAATATAGATAAAATAATTATTATTGATGTCATGAAACTGATGCATTCTGCAATTTTGTTATCATGAAAGTAGATTATGTTTAAAAGATGTATACCTATGAAGCGAAAATAAATCTAATAAATGTTTTTCTAAGAAAAATATCAGAAAATAATCATGATATGAAAACATTCCGTTTGAAAATATTTTGTTTGTATAAGGGAAAAGAAATAAGAACTCGTGCTCCTAATAACATTTTGATGTTCATTAAATCCGAATTGGAAAGAAGTAAGAATCTTTCATGAAAAATAACAGAGCATTGAAAGTATCTATTAAGGAGATATACTATAAGGAGATATACTGAATTTTCACTGAAGCCTCGTTCTTATGAATTTATGTAGTTGTGAAACAAAAGGTATAAGTTATAGGTAAGCTGAGGTATAACTGTAGATATCTGTAGATAAACAATCTGTTTAGATCTAGAATATAGACCATAGAATATCTTTATATAGGCCACTAGCGGGCTGTCGGCCGCTTTGCGGGCCGAGGCATGGCCGTGAAAGCAAAAAGTCCTTTTTCGCCAATGGCAGGTGTTGTAGTGGGAATTTCGAAAAATCCCGTCTTATTGCACATCTAGACTATAAGACAAAGCTACCTACCAAATTTCAGCTTCCTAGGACTTACCAGTTCGGAGAAACAGTGATGATCAGTCAGTCAGTCAGTGACTTTGACATTTATACAGGGTGTCCCACCAAACTTGGACACCTCAAATTACTCGGCCCCTGAAAGAGTTTTTGAAAAATAAAAAATCCCAGGGTACATGGTCTAATTATGCGATTTTAGTCATGAATTTTTTTTTATACAGGGTGGTTCAAAAGTTAGTAATTGAGGTGTCAACTTTCGATTCTTAAATGGATCGACCTGTATTTTATTGGATAATTTTACTTCTAAATGGTTCCTAAGTACTTTTTTAAACAAAAATTTTACATACAGGGTGGTTTTTTTTCGACCAATTTTTTTTCTAAATCTCGAATAACTCAAGTTTTGTTTAATTTTTTCGATAACAAGAATAAAAAGTGTTTGTGTAATGAAAACACGCACTTTCAATTGGCATCATTTTTTTTATACAGGGTGGTTCACACGTGAAATAATGACTTGATTTTTTTTAAAACTGAGTTTTTTTAATTTTTTATTTGGGATTAATAATTCTAAGCTAATTTTACACATTTTTTGTTAGTCATATCGAAAAACAAAACTAAAGTGTTGTACAGGGTGAGACACAATTTTTTTGTAACACTCTGTATATTGGCAGTCAAAGAGACATAAAATTAAATAGAAAGACTAAATGTGCAAGAAAAACTTCGATTTTTAATTATAGAAAAATGTTATGGTGTTTTAACTAATATTGTCACATATTAGTTATTTTGATATTTTCTTAAAACATCATATGGGTAGTCGAAATTGTCTAAAATTCAACGAGGAGTCCAAATCTGAAAGAAAAAAATGAATTCAAAAATTCATTTTCAATTTTGTGTCTACACCTACCTACTTTTTATTTCTAGTTTTAAAATCATTCAGTGTGTACACCAAATTGAAAATGGCTTCAAAATTCGTGTTTTTTACTTGTTTTTCCCCACGATTCGAAGTCTTCGTTGAATTTTATACAACCTCGAGTACCCACATGATAGTTTAAGAGAATATCTACAGGTGGTCCATGCGACAATATTAGTTAAAACACCATAACTTTTTGATATAATTAAAAATCAAAGTTTTTCTTGCACATTTAGTTTTTATATTTAATTTTACGTCTCTTTGACTGCCCATATACAGGGTGTCACAAAAAAATTATGTCTCACCCTGTACAACACTTTAGTTTTGTTTTTCGATATGACTAACAAAAAATGTGTAAAATTAGGTTAGAATTATTAATCCTAAATAAAAAATTAAAAAAACTCAGTTTTAAAAAAATCAAGTCATTATTTCACGTGTGAACCACCCTGTATAAAAAATTTTGATGTCGATTGAAAGTGCGTGTTTTCATTACACAAACACTTTCTATTCTTGTTATCGAAAAAATTAAACAAACTTGAGTTATTCGAGATTTAGAAAAAAAATTGGTCGAAAAAAAACCACCCTGTATGTAAAATTTTTGTTTAAAAAAGTACTCAAGAACCATTTAGAAGTAAAATTATTAAATAAAATTCAGGTCGATCCATTTAAAAATCGAAAGTTGACACCTCAATTTCTGACTTTTGAACCACCCTGTATAAAAAAAATTTCATGACTGAAACCGCATAATTAGACCATGTACCCTAGGATTTTTTATTTTTCAAAAACTCTTTCAGGGGCCGAGTAATTTGAGGTGTCCAAGTTTGGTGGGACACCCTGTATATTAAGATAGGGTATCAGTATTCAATAAAAAGTTCAATTTTCAAGAAAAGTAGAAAGTTCATTAAGAACAATATTTTCTTTACAATTAGGTATACAAGGCAGCTACTATTTACCTGTTAATTCAACAAAATTAGACCTTTCAGTGTCTATAACTTTGCCTTAATACAAGTTAGAACGGAATATAATAGAAACTTTTTTTAATTGAGAAAATCTCAGATTCCTGAATCCTACCACAAAATGAAAATTTAGGAAATACGGACGTGTAGTACAGGGACTTCTGTCAGATCCGGACAGAGTAAAATTTATGAAATATGAGGCCCATCATGAGTCATTACTGTGCCATTGTAGTCATCTCATGTCACTATCAATAGTGTGCTCGTATTGTGCTATTGTAGTAATCCTATTTGAGTATCTATTATGTGCTCGTATTGTGCTATTGTAGTAATCCTATTTGAGTATCTATCATGTGCTCGTATTGTGCTATTGTAGTAATCCTATTTGAGTATCTATTATGTGCTCGTATTGTGCTATTGTAGTAACCCTATTTGAGTATCTATTATGTGCTCGTATTGTGCTATTGTAGTAACCCTATTTGAGTATCTATTATGTGCTCGTATTGTGCTATTGTAGTAACCCTATTTGAGTATCTATCATGTGCTCGTATTGTGCTATTGTAGTAATCCTATTTGAGTATCTATCATGTGCTCGTATTGTGCTATTGTAGTAATCCTATTTGAGTATCTATTATGTGCTCGTATTGTGCTAATTTAGTCATCCTATTTGAGTATCAATTATGTGCTAGTATTGTGCTATTGTAGTCATCCTATTTGAGTACCTATTTTGTGAGTATTGTGCTATTGTAGTCATCCTATTTGAGTATCTATTATCTGCTCGTATCCTTTTTTATTATCTCTTTCTCTTTGTCTCTCCATCTTTTCTTCCCTTGTATGTATCTATCTCCTCTTTCCTCTATCTGTGCTATTGTAATCATCTTATTTGACTACAGTTTTTCTAAACGAATATGTTGTGGTAAGTATATTATTATGTTCTATAACTATTAACTAAGTACATAATATTATGTACCTATATGAAGTCTACTATTATAGTAATTCTCTAGCCAATCTCTTCAGCCCAGTCCAGTCAGATCCTGACATCACTGACGAAGCACTTCCAGTCTTCTTCTTGTTCCATGTCTAATGATTGCAGCAGTTGCTTGTCCTTCTCTCACTTATCCTCTCTTGTATAAATCTATCCTCTTTTCTTCTTTCTCTTTAATTTTCGTTCGCTTCTATATATCTCTCTTTTTTTTTCTCTCTCTCTCTCTCTCTCTCTCTCTTATCTTTTCCTCCCTTGTAAATATCTATCCTTTTATATTATCCTTTTCTCTTTGTCTCTCCATCTTTTTTTTCCCTTGTATATGTATCTCTCCTCTTTCCTCTATCTATCTCTTCCTTTTTCTTATAAATCTATCCTTTTTTGCCTCTCTCCTTTTCTTTCTATCCCTTTCCAATGTTGCTCTCTTTACTGTATATGTATCTCTATTCATTTCTTTTCCCCTTTTCATTTACACAATATTTTCACCTACACTTTTCTCTTTGTTTTTCCCACTATCTATCTCTCTCCGTCTTTCTTCATCTCTTCCACTCATTCTGTTTTTCTTTCTTTTTTCACTAAAAGGTTTGTTTCGTATCTCATTTACATTTTAATAGAATTTTCTCTTTTCTTTTTCTCTTCATCCATACGTTTCTTCCCACTTCTTCCTGTCTCCCGCTCTCTTTATCATTCATATACGCAGACATAGTCTGGAAAATTTTCATCATATTATAATATTATTAGTATATATGTATATAATATACATACAATACAAAAATACTTATCTTATTTACATACGTCTATTGTATAGATATGAATAATCTATTATACATATCTAAAAATGAAAAGAATCCTCTTGAAAATAATACATTATCCATTAAGATTGATTGAAAGAACGACAGACGAAAAGGTGAGCTTATGCAGAGAGAATGAGAAAATTGAGAGAAAAAATAAGACAAACGTACGCGAAACTGACAGATGGAAAATAATGAGGAGATAGATAGAAAAAAGAGGGAGAGGCAGGGAAAGAGAGAGAGAAAGAATGGGGATTGGGAGTTAAATTGAATATTATACATTTCAACTCAATGAAAGTTAAGGAGAAAAAGAATGAAAGAAAGACGTCTGGAGAAAAGAAATTGAAAAGGATTTAAAATGAAAAATAAGACTGAAAATATTATTCAATTTTCTTTTAAAGCCCACTTAAGGCCCACGTACCCGAAAAATAAATAATATAAAAATAAGATAATTCCCGAGATTGTTTTTTTTTTTTTAACCACCTACATATACATATATTGTTACAAACACTTTTTATTTAATTTAAATCTTGAGTTTTGACATATCTAAGAAATTAATAACAGGATTTAAATTATTACCAGTAAGGCATAACCATATATAAGTCATGCGGATCTCTGAAGGGTGCATACTGGGGACAGTCTTAAAGAACAATAATCTTCACCGTTAGAGCTAGTTCACACCAAAACAGTTTTTACTGGAACAGTTTTTTTACTGTGTCCAGTAAAAAAACTGTTTCTCAGAGTGCGTTCACACAGGCTACAAACAGTATTTTTACTGGTCCTACTTTTCCATGCTTTTCTTTATGTTCATTCGTGATAAAGCCTTTGAACGTGATGGATGTGAATACATTAATGCTTTTGTACTGGTACCGGCAACGACAACGAAGGAATAAGAGAAGATGGTGGAATCATCCCATAGTGGCACAAAGGTATTAAAAAGGAGCATTTCTAAATTTAATTTAATAATTAGTGAGGCGCTAGAGCCGAATTTATGATTTTCCAAAAAGGCCCTTATTTGGCCCTAATTCGGCCCTAGTAGGTGACGAAAGGCCCTAACACTAACCCTAGATAGCAGCAAGTCATACCTATCTATAGAACCTAGTTTGAACCAGATCGCCAACAAAAAGTCATTTGCTCGCCCCGATTTCCATTGTAGCGCCTCACAAATAGACACGAATTAATTTTCATTCGAAAAATACGATATTATAATAGGTTTCAGAAACAATAAAAACTGTGCCGACTGCAGTGTGAACATCTCCATTTGATTGTACAAGCGACTGGATGTAGAAACAGTTTTTTTACTGGGCCAGTTTTTCTACTGTTTCCGTTTCTAGTGGCAAAATCTGATGTAAAAATCTGTCGATCCAGTTTTTTTACTGTTAACAGTAAAACGTTGCCGATGTGAACGCTCTCATTTAAATGTATGCGCCACTCAGTAAAAATACTGGGACAGTAAAATTACTGTCCCAGTAAAAAAACTGTTTTTAGTCGGTGTGAACGGGCTCTTAGACTTCATTAAATATAGATGTGAAAAGTTTGCATGTCCAATTCGAAGACGGCATATTGATACCTCTGTTTTTCTGGGTATTGTAGCTGGAGGAAACCAGGGCTTATTTTAATTTTTTATTAATATTTATAATATCAGTTTTTAATATTTTTAGGTACAATCAATTGTACTATTGATACTTGAAAGGAAGTAGTCTTAATTTACATGTACAAATTACGTATCAACAACAGTTTGTTCAAAAATGTATAACAATTTTGTGGAAAAACAGTTATTTGCTCATAAGTTTAACAAAGCAATGCTGTATAGCTCCTTAGGCTTATATGATAGTCCAAGAGGTGCCGGACTTACCCTTTAAATATATGCATCTGCTCGCCCTGTACAACAAAAATGAAAAGAAGTAAAGAAAAAACCGTAAGGAAATGTTTAAATAGTAGATTGTGAATTAGCACACTAGTGTACATAGAGAAAGAGAAAACAAATAGAAGCAGTATTTCATGAAAAATATTTAAAATAACCGGGAGCACAGAAAAATCGACCGACCGCGGAAAACTATCGACGAGAAATGTCTCTCCTAATTTTGAATTTAAAATTTCTAAATACTTATCACTATCACCACACTCAAAATTTATGGTCACTATGACCGCAGCAAACACAAACACTGAACAAATAGAAATTGGAGACAAGAATGCCAAGCCACCAGAACCTGCAAACAAAACCAAAGCCCAATCACCATCACAGACCAGACACTTGCAGAACAGAACACAGCTGCCTGTCTTCCTGCAATGCTCTTACCTGTCAGACCTGGGGAGGGGTCCTACGGCAAGGTTTACCTTGTCATGGACAAGGCACACAACCAGATCAGAGCCGTGAAGGCCTACAAGTTGCCTACGATAACGCAAACCTACAGAGATAAGTTCGTCCCTCGCGAACTAGATCTGCTTCTGAAAGTGAGTCACCCCAACGTGATCGGGATCCACAGGATGTGCAAGGCGGGCAGCTTTCTCTACATGGTGATGGACTATGCGGACGGCAAGGATCTGGAACACTACATCCACCGAGGCTGCACGGGGGTCGTGCATGAGTCTCAGGCTCGCCACTGGATCCGCCAGATAGCGAATGCGCTGGAGTACTTGCATACAGTGGGCGTGGTGCATCGGGATCTCAAGTGCGAGAACATCCTCATCACAACACTACTCAATGCCAAACTGGCCGACTTCGGGTTTGCCCGCCTGCTGCATTCTCCACGAGAGCTGAGCAACACCTTCTGCGGCACTTCCGCCTATGCAGCTCCCGAGATCCTCAAGAACATCCCATACAACCCTCGCGCTGCGGACATCTGGTCACTGGGGGTGGTCCTCTTTCGGATCCTGAACAAGACCTACCCGTTCGGGAACTCAGAGGTGAGGAATAATCAACGCATTCGAAGGCAAGAAGCCAAGGAGTACGTGTTCAACCGCAGGTTTGATATTTCTGCAGAAGCGCGACAGATCATTTCCCGCATGCTGGAACCGAATCCGCGGTATCGCGTGAACGCGTCGGATGTGCAGCGGAACCAGTGGATCCAGAAGGAGCCGACCTGCCGCACGACGGTGCAGGAGGCGGAGGCCTTGAAGATAGGCAAGATGAAGGTGAGCGAGTTCTTCAAGAGAAATCCAGTGGTGAAGGATCTCATAGACCTGGACACGACTACGAATCTGGTGGAAGAATATAAGGAGACTAAATACCCGGACGACGGAGAAAGTGTGTCTGAGGATAGCATTCTGCTGAGGGTGTGTCAAAATAGTACAATATAGATTCTCAATCAGTGATACACAGAAAACAAATGAAAATGCATAAGACATACGTTCACATTCCTTGATCTATGAGAAAATCAACTTAAAAAATAAGTATACGTACTGGTATTGTTAAGACCCTGTAAAATTAAAATCGTCAAGTTTCAGAATCTCTGTGGCAGATAAACTACTCAACACACAACACTCTGATGTTTGTATTGAGTTGACGGAATTTGTATCATCATGAGTTTTCTAGGCTCTGGGATAAAAAAATCTTTTGTTAGGATAATCTTCGAAGCTCAGAAACTTTATGCGAGATAAATGTAACATTCCTATTCTTTCCACAATACCCCCGTATTGGAAAAAAATGTGTTTCTAAAATACAATGTAGATTTGCTCAATGTTATGTGTATTGAATAAAGATAGAAAAAATATTTTAAGATTTGTCGATTTCCATGGATACTCGTACTATAATGTATACATTGTGATTTATTATTATGTGCGAGGAATGGAGAGAGGTATTGCAATCTGTGGATATGTTTTGTTATAAACAGTAAATGTGGCTTTCATACAAATTTCCTGATTATGCCTTTTTTGGGTTGGAGTTATTGAAACACCTACTTTAGAAGGTTTTAAGTGTAAAGCTTGATCCATTGTTTATATACAAAAGTAAATGAACATTATTAAAGCTTTCATTATCAATACACAGAAGGTGATAGCAACAATATTGTAGAAAAAATCTTAAAAATATAACCTCAAGACAAATTTATTTTATAATCCTTTTAATTGCTAACGGTTTCTATGTCAAGACCATTCGTCAAATAAAAATATATCACTCAAGGAAATTGTACAAGTTTAATATTGCACAAGTTTTGGAACCGAAAAAAACTTCTTCATTAGCAGAATAACATGTGATTCAAGAACAGTGCTGATTGCTGATGAAAGGATTATCTGGGGGCAACGAACTCCTGGAAAATTTTAGTTTAAGTAGTATTCGATGAAATGCAAGTTATTCATAATGTTGTATTTCAAAGAATAAAGCGCAATAATAGCTCAGTGGTTAAGCACTCGCTAGCCATGCGGAAGGTCCCGGGTTCGAACCACCGCGCCGACAAAATTTTGTATTCATAATTTGGTTACAGTTCTTTGTAAGGGATACCTTCCGGTGTGTTCGTGTTGATCCAGCACCTTAATGGGAAGTATTGTGTCACTTCTCGCCCATCAGAGGGGAGGCATACTACGGGATGGGCAGGCTGCAACACAGACCAAAAGCGTCTACAGTAGCTCCTGTTTCATGGCTACGAAATAAAAAAGGCTGTGAAACAATCATCTTTTTTAAAAAAAAATGATAATTATGTTCTGATCCCGTTTCTGTTCTCTTCATATTTTGTAGGACAAGGCCTAAGACCCCATTGATCTCTTGCTTTAGAACAACGTATTATATCCTGACAAGAGACCTCTACCATCTCCAGGATTATAATATTCTTAAGAGTTAGAAACACAACAAGAACATGACATTAAGGATTTGTCCAATAATAATGTTGTAGTTAAACTTCATTCAAGAATAATTAATTCAATAATAAGACTGAAGGTTAGGTGGTAGACAATGCTTTGAGAATTAACCTCGCTTGGTGGATACCTTTAACTAAAGAGTGTTATTATTATTAATAATATCGCCTTATTTATACTACCTGATAAGGACTATTAAGTCCCATTA
The DNA here is from genome assembly GCA_024516035.1 of Bactericera cockerelli. NCBI lineage: Eukaryota > Metazoa > Arthropoda > Insecta > Hemiptera > Triozidae > Bactericera > Bactericera cockerelli. The sequence continues at coordinate 15,050,868 of CM044961.1, forward strand.
TTCCAGCAGTAAGCCCAACTCGTATTTTATGTAGTAAAAATCCCAAATGGGAGGATAACTTGTCTTGTTCCGACTGGGTTTCGAACCCGCGACCTCTGGAATCTCTGGATTCACAGAGTGCCGCCTTTACCACTGAGCTACCAGGACAGACGATCCATGGTGTTGTTAATATGAAACTCAAGGGTCCCTTTACTCTCACAGTCTTCCTCATGAGCACGCTATACCACTCCACCAACAATTGTTTTTCACCAGCACAACAGATGGAAAAGTGCTTGTCTGTGACATTGCTTTCAAAATATCTGTCTGGATTTTCTCTTGTGAACATAAATGTTTTTCTTGCTTTGTTGACTTAGAATTTAATTTAATTTTGGTATTTTTGTCAAGCAATTCATTTATCTTGGTTTTTTGCTCGGTTTACGTAATTATTGTGCAAACAAAGAGAGCTTTGTGTTGTTTTGTTCTTGTTTTACCTACGTTCGATGTGCACAGATTTGTTCTCGCCAAATTCACTCTCACAAGTTTTCTTTCGTGGACACAAAAGAATTTTTTTTTTTTTTTTTACACGGCTCAGTTTTTTCTTCTTGATACCCGCAAGTAAAAGGCAAGGATCAATGTCGAGATGTCGACATACATGGTACGAGAGTCTTAACGCACGTTTTTAATTTTTTATACACAAAGCTTTCTAAAATCCAAATTACAGAACCGTTGAGAGTGGTGTGATGTTCAGAACTGATTTCAGCCCCCCCCCCCCCCTCCCCTGTTACCCTGTTTTATAATCTTTACACTGATGTAAGCATTTTTTTGTCACTTCAAGGATGAATTTTTCAGAGATTTTTTTTTCGTCGCGCTGAGTTCACGCTGACAGATGACATAAGACAGAGGAGGCGTGATCTATGTAGCGGATAAGAGAAGTTAAATACAGGGGGTACCAGAAGTGATGACATAAGACAGAGGAGGCGTGATCTATGTAGCGGATAAGGGAAGTTAAATACAGGGGGTACCAGAAGTGATGACATAAGACAGAGGAGGCGTGGTCTATGTAGCGGATAAGGGAAGATAAATACAGGGGGTACCAGCTGGCAGAATCGTACTCTAGAATCGGTGGTTCGAGTCTTAAACAGGGTAACATATTATTTTTTTTGTAAAGGATATTTTGTCCGAAATGTTTTTTTTTTTTTTTTTTTTTTTTTTCGTTCATCCAACTTTACGAGCTGATTTGGTCATCTTGCACATTGTTGTGCAAGATGACCAGAAGTGATGACACTTCAGAGGAGGCGTGATCTATGTAGCAGATAAGGAAAGTTAAACACAGGAGGTACCAGCTGGCAGAATCGTACTCTAGAATCGGTGGTTCGAGTCTCAAACAGGGTAACATATTATTTTTTTTGTAAAGGATATTTTGTCCGAAATGTTTTCGTTCATCCAACTTTACGAGCTGATTTGGTCATCTTGAACATTGTTGACTCGACTTTGATTTATTTTATTTTGATGTTTTGAGTCCATTGGTATACATTGTGAGGAAAAATGAGAAGTTACTTTTAAATTTAACGAGCAGAGCCGGTATCACTGGAAAAAAAAAGAAAACATTGTAAATAAAGTAAGAAAACATCATGTAATACTCTCTCAATAATAATAATAATAATAATAAGTATCTTTATTTATTTTCATATACATTTCAATTCCATTACAGCTCCATGAAGTACTGTTGTACATTTCGGGAAAGTTGTACTTACAAAGTTGAGAACTTTAAAATTCTACGATGTGATTCTTAATTTTTTATATGGGTCACACTGTATCATTTCTGGTTTTAATCAAGAGTAATAGCTTTTCTCCCGAAGAAATTGTGACGAAAAAAAAAAAAAAAAATGTGGAGTAGAGTAAAAACTTTCTCCAAGGTGACTTTCAATTGGACAGTCCATTTTTTTTTTTTTTTTTTTTTTTTTTTTTTTTTTGTCATGGGTCAGAACTATCCAAAAATACCTGTAATAGTTAAATATATAATGTTTAATGCTAAATCACCCTCAAAATTACTTTTTTTCTAAACCTAATTAGACATTAATTCCATACATACTGTTAGCATAATGGGACTACCTGTCTTGCGCTGACAGTCTAAATAAAGCACAACTTATACTCTTATGCTTACTAATCTGCAACTTTGGGTAACGGGTTTGACTCCCGCCACCAAGAATTTTTCCTAATGAAATATTTTTGTTCACCGACCTCAGAAATTCGATCAATGAGGTGGCGGACTCGTAACCTTCAGGTCGCTTGTTCAAGTCTTTAGTGATGCAAAATTTTAGTATGTAGGGTCAAGGGGGGTAATTACGAACGATTTTGAGCTACATTTTATAAACATATCTGTAACCCTGAGTTGCTTTTGTAAAATCCATGTCTTGTGATTTTTTTGGTATATAGACTTATTTAGCATTCTAATGGTGCATTATAAATAGTTTTGTGCATACTTAGTATCTGTTTAGTGGTGTTCTTATTTACCCCCGCCTGTTCGCATTTACCCCCGCCTGACGGGGGTAAATGCGAACACATTATACAATATTAAAAACAAACTTTTTAATGGCAATATGTGCTTTTTATGTACAAATAATACACCAAAATTGTACTTTGTGTCTTTAGCCACCTGTATGACAATATGCAAAGTTTATGGACACACAGGATAGTGGTTTGAATCCTAACCATGAAGGTAGTCAGCTCTTATCAAATAGGGTATCTCTATCTTGCAAATAATAGTAATAATAATAATTTCGTGTCCGTGAGATAGGTATAGATACCTAAATCACGGTGGTAGGAGGATTATATGGACGCCCAGATCCAATGTCTAGGCTCCTTTCATGTCCATTGATTCTATTTGGTTTTAACATTCTGACTTGAGGTAGACAGGATGGGGGTTTCACCCTCCATTCACTGGGAATCGTACCAGCTACCCACATTAACCTCACCCAGCCTGGGTGGGGCCGGAATCGCCAGCCTCACATGTTCGGAGGGGACAGAATTTTCTGTGCGAAAAGTCTGCTCCAACCGGGAATCAAACTAAGGATCTCTGGACTACGGGCAGTAGTCACAACCGTTACGCCACGGAGGCTGGTAATAAAAGCATAATAATAGTAATAGTTAATTATGAGAGCTTTTGAAAGGTGTTTTATATATTTTTTTAATTTTTTTTTACAGATTTTGGTCTTATCAATAGTTTCTAGGTCATTGTCAATCTCAAATTTGTCTTCTTCTCCTTCATTTTTTTCTTCTTTTTTGAAACTGTTAACCCTATATTTCTTTTCGTTTTCTACACTTTCATTTTTCTTCCTTTCTTTTGCTATGTTCAAGTACACAAATACCTTCATTGGGTCCAATACATTAGGGTACTAATATCTTGGTACTTCTTACAACCTCCCAGTATTTCAGGATTTTGAGCCTTACGTTTGGAAAATTCTACTTTGGTTTGCGGAATCTCAAAACACTGCCGTTGCTCTTCTGACAGCCAGGTTGCCATTAAAAACATCTAATACGATAGCAGATATCATTTGTGCTTCTGTATACAAAGGAGGTGGTTTCTTCATCTTGTAGTTCCGGGGCATTCTGAGTGTTTTGATGAATACAAAAAAAGTTATAGGGTAAAACAAACACCCAAAATATGCGTTCGTAATTACCCCATAGCAAAAAAATGCGGGGGTAATTAAGAACACCCAAAAACTATAACTTAAAAAATGGTTTAAAACAATTATTTTTGTAAAATAATAACCAAAAACATTCTTATAAATAATTAAAAGTAAAATAATGATAAAAATTCAAGTAACACTTACCTAAAAAATTGTTTTAAAAAAATCAAAAACTTCAAAAATCAATTTTTTTGATAGATCTATTTTCACTAGCTTACTAACTACAACTGAAAATAAATACTATCGAAAACTCGTGTTCAACCTGTAAAAACAATTCAAAATAATAGTATTCAACCACCAGATTCGAAATATCTTATCCTGTTTAGGTACAATGACCACTGTTCGTAATTACCCCCTGTTCGTAAATACCCCCCTTGACCCTATGTATGATGATTTTATTTGTGGTGAAGCACAAGGCCTCTTCACAATTTTTGTGGGTAGCGCAGCATTACTAAGAGCCTCCTGTACTTTTCAAATTCTATTACATTAATTTCTTTTTACTCTGGTAATGCCGCCACTGGTCGTTACTCATACAAGTAACTACTCATTTTTCCTCACGAGGTATGAGTGGACCCCGCACATCCAAGTACAGAGCAGGAAAATTACTGCTCCGCTGGGAATTGAACCCAGGTCCCCATGCGTGCAACGCCTAGCGCGCTAACTTACTCTGCCACGATGACTTTTAGTATAAAATTTTAGTATAAAAGAGTTGGAGTAGTGATATGACGATTATGAATAGTATGATGGATAGCTTTATTTTTTTGTCATCACGACGACAGTTTTACCCTCCATTTGCTGAAAACTCTTGAGTACCAGCTACTCTAATTTACCTCACCCAGTCTGATTGGGGAAAGTGTTTTCATTTTTATTTAACTGTTTTTTTTCCTGGTTGGAATAAAATGTCATACCTTTGAGGTCTTTTCCTTGTTGGAATAAAATGTTCTACCTTTGAGGTTTTTTCCTTGTTGGAATAAAATGTTCTACCTTTGAGGTCTTCTCCTTGTTGGAGTATACCTTTGAGGTCTTTTCCTTGTTGGAATAAAATGTTATACATTTGAGGTCTTCAATAAATTTAAAGAAGCCTCGATTTTTGAGGGTAGAAACAGACGAGAATAAGCGCCTGTCGCATGAGCAAACATCCGGAGGTTCGATACAACATTTCGGTATTTTTTTTTCTCGAATTTATTACGACACATCCCTGGAGAATGGTATGCAAAGTATGTGTTATCCCTTTCTCTCTCTCTCTCTCTCTTTCTCTCTCTCTCTTCCTGGGTTTCCTCTCTTAGCCTGCCTTCTCTATCTATCTTTCTATCTTCCTTTTTTTTTAGTTTGGAGAAAATTTGTATCTTCAAGTTTGCCATTGATAGCATTTTTCTTCTTCTCGTTTTACTTCCTATCTCTTTTTCGCTTTCTCTTTATACAATTATACCTATAATTATTTTCTACCTATACTTTCTCGCTATATTTTATATTTTTTCAACCACCTCCTCTATATTCATTTCTCTCCTATTATTTTCTATATCTTTTTATCCATCCTTTTTTTCCAATCCATATTTTTTTTTTTTTTTTATGTCTTTCTCTCTCTCTTTCTTTTCTTTCTTTCTCTCTCTTTCTTTCTCTCTCTCTCTTTCTCTCTCTCTCTGTCTCTCTCTCTGCCTCCACCTGTAAACTTCTCTCTTTATGTATGATATCTCTATATTCAATGTATTACCCGTCCTCTTTCTTATCCATGTGAGTATCCATGTATCTATCCCTTTTTTCCTACACCCCCCCCCCTCCCCCCTATTCATCTACACTTCTTTTTTTCCTCCCCTGTCTCTTTCTCTCCTTCTTTCTACTAACTTATATCCTTTTTTCCTCTCTCGAAAAGAAATACATTCATGTAAGCGCTTCTTTTCAGAGCAGCTCAGACTTGCCACATAGAGTGTGAACTTTGAAGCCAATTTCAGTTGCGTAGGAGGAAAAAAATCTACTTTCAGAAAACTCTCTCAGTATATGCAGAGAAGTGTATGTAATGCTCTCAGTATATGTAGAGAACAGAATCTACTTATGTGCCCATGTTTCTTAGGCATATACTTAAAGAAATTACAAGCTATGTACTCAAGGAATTACGCTAATCAGGACATAGAAGCCAATGAGTTGATATTGGTATTGGTATAAGTAAGGCTGCCGGCTACGAAAGCTCTTTGTCACTGCGACCTGAAATAGATATTTTGTGACATGCCCCTGAATGAGTGGATAACAAATCATTTACAAGACGCAGACGCACGTCAAGGACAAGTAACAAAGATACCCGGTCCATGATACAGCCACATCACGCGTCCGAGTGTTAGATAACACTATTCTAGATGCGTAAAGATTCTGCCCAGGCTACAGCCACATCACCCGTCCGAGTATTAGATAACTATTCTAGATACTTACAGCCGTATTTATGAACAGAAAACGCCGTTTGAGCATGGTCTGAAGCATGATTTCCTTTAATATTATTGGCCAATACCTTGCTTGAGATAGTGCTCAGACAAAATTCGCTGTTCATAAATACGCGTGTTAGATACTCTGCCCAGGCTACAGCCACACCACGCGTCTGAGTATTAGATACATCTCCTAGATACATACGTAGATACCCAACCCAGACTTCAACCACATCACGCGTCCGAGTATTAGATAACTCTCCTAGATGCGTAGATAGCCGACCCAGACTACAGCCACAGCACGCGTCTGAGTATTACATAACTATTCTAGATGCGTAGATACCCTACCCAGACTACAACCTCACCACGCGTCTGAGTATTAGATACCTCTTCTAGATACGTAGATATCCCAGGATTCTCCTTTCAATTATGAAAATCAACGGGTGGCCATATTGAAAGCCCTCTTAATGTTTCCTTGAGGTTTTTGTGCGGAAAAAAGATGAGAAAGGTTCTGCGGTAAGTATTTTGAAAATATGAAATGTATAGTGACGGAGACTGGGTGGTGTGAAAATGTTAAATTTAGTTTTACCTTTAGATATTTTTTATTTTCTTCGCCGCATAAATTTCACCGAAAATTTCAGATACACTCGAACTACACTGGTAGTCAAGTGGTTAACGCGTTAGTCTGGTATTGCAGGTAGCGTAGGGA
>CM044961.1:15057755-15112755 GCA_024516035.1 Bactericera cockerelli
GGATCCGTTGCTTTGAATCCCACCCAGTGCATGAATTTTTCCTCATTAATTTGAGTGTGTGACCATATAATTCTAAGACTATGAGGGTTAAGTGGTAGAAAATGATTTAAGCAATAACCTCGCCTGGTAGTTACATTCCACTAAAGAATTTTATAATTATTATTATTATTATTAACTGTATTGGAATTAGGGAATCGGCAAACCAAAATTATATAATTTTTTTCCTAGATGTAAATAAATTACTCGCTGCTGTATGTGCAATTGTGCATTATGCATGCATCTATGATGTATTTTTTTTTTTTTTTTTCCTTCTCATATTTTTTACGATTTTGTTTTTTACTATACTTTGGAGTCATTTTTTCTGTGTTATTTATGATAGTTTTCATTACTTCATTTCGAAGTCATATTTTCTTCTGATAAATGATATCTGGGCATCGTTTGCTTTGTAAATAAGATGCAGAGGGAAGCGAGACAATAAAAGCGAAATAATAATTATGATGGTGTTGTAAAAAACCTAAAAGAGAAATGGGTGTTTAAATTCACAAAACAGCTATTTCCTTTTTATGTGTTCTCCATGCAAAAATAGGATATAAAAAAGGAGTAAGAGAGTGAAAGAGTGTGAGAGAGAAAAATTAAGGAGAGATAAATGTATGGGAATGAAAAGAGAATAAGATGGTTCGAAACTGGGATGAATAAATAATAGATGTTGAGAATAAAAAGTAAGAAGAACTCAATGAAAACAATCAAATGAAAGATGAGATAAAGTACAAAAGGGAAACCAGAAAAGATCTAAGAGAAAAGGCAAGAAATATTGGACATGGACATTGGTACTGATAAAAAGAAAAGAAACGCTAAGTCAATCAAAAAGGAAGATGAAAGATTAGGAGGCAGTGTAAAAAAGAACAAAGGTAAAACTAGAAAATTAGAGGAAAGTAATGTAAGACGCATAGAGGAGACAAACAAAAGAACAGACGAGAAAGAAGCTAATGAGAGAGAAAGAGACCAAGAAAAGACATTGAGAAGGTAAAGTAACAAAGAGATGACCAGAGACACGGAGTGAGATCAGGGCATCGCGGGAAAAAAAGTTAGGAGGAATTAGAACAAAATAAAGAGAGAATAGAGAAGACAAAGAAAAGAAGAGACGAGAAAGAAGCTAATGTAAGAGAAAGGGAGACCAAGGAAAAAGATTAAGAAGGTAAAGTAACAAAGAGATGACAAGAGACACGGAGTGAGATCAAGGCATCGGGAGAAAAGGAGGTAGGAGGAATTAGAACAAAAGGAAGAGAGGATAGAGAAGACAAAAAAAAGAAGAGACGAGAAAGAAGCTAATGTAAGAGAAAGGGAGACCAAGGAAAGAGATTAAGAAGGTAAAGTAACAAAGAGATGACAAGAGACACGGAGTGAGATCAGGGTATCGGGAGAATAGGAGGTAGGAGGAATTAGAACAAAAAGAAAGAGAGGATAGAGAAAGGGAGGGAGAGAGAAAGAGAATGGCGTTTTATGCAAAGCTGCCTCTTGGTTTTCATAGAATTTTTTATTGAGATTAATTGTTGTCGAGAATTCATTTAGTTTCTTCGCTTTATCATGTTTCCTAGACTTTATTGCAATCCCTCTTCTCCCAGCATCTTGCTGAAATGACTTGCGTCTTGCTCTAAGTAAAATGAATTCCTATTTAATTGACAAAATTAGAAGGTTATGACGATATTTCAGAATTTCACTCGGTTAGATACATATATTCAATTTTTATAACATTACCATTCAACACAATACATATACCATTCAATATTTTTTTTTTTTCCAAAATTTTCTCATATTCTTAACGCAATAGAAACGTCTGACTTTAAGAATCACATTAAAATAAGACTCGACCTCGGGACTTCAACCACCGACCTCCAGGTTACGAGTCGCTTGTCCGACCGATGGAACCACTAGATTGATATCTATCTGAACTGTCACAGCTCATAGCCTCAATTTATTAAGAGTAATGAGTAAACTTTACTGACAATATTTGTAACGTGTTTCCATGAAAAGATACTTTATTTTGTTTTCAATTAGATTTTACGTATAATATCCATGATTAATGAATCGATAATGAAAGTTACAAAGTGCTTTTATCATAATTTTTTAAGAAACTTTTTCTGCACTTATTATCATTATTTTGTACTTAATTTATTAAGTGCAAAATAATTAGTAATACTCTGTTTACACACTTCGAGTGTTAACTTGAATACTAACTTTTTCTATGAGATTTTAATTTCAAAAATAAACTTTAGGAGAACGTCATTTATGAGAGGTGCCATTTTAAGTTTTATCACGTCTTTTTTAACTATCATTATAATATTCAGCAGTTCAAAAAAATCATTTTGATTTAAATTACTTTCGATAAATTTCTAATATTAGAAATCAGAAGTACTGTGTTTGTTTTTGTATTTTTATCTCAAATTAATTCTTTTATTTTCTTTTTTTGAGACATGAATATTTTTAAATGGATTTTTCCGTTAATTTGCATCATAACTATTATTTTTTAAACCATTAATTGTAATAATGAGTTTAATTAGTTATAATGAGTACCTATCTATTGTGAGTGTTTCCTTCGACCTATTACATTGTTTTCTAACAATATACCACAAAATTTTGGTTTAGCATAAAATGCGGCTTTCTTTGAGTCAGCTCTCAGCAGCATATAGACTATTTTTTACAACAACTACACATGTAAACTACACAGGTAAACGCGGTGCATACCACCGTCTTAGTAATAAGGATAAACCGCAAGCAGCATTATGTTGTACCATACCCTGGAGAATATTGGAGATATATATAATTGTATAGTTGTTGTATAGGTAGCTAAGTTGAAATTTATGTAGCAGTAACAGTACAGGTTGGGTGGAAGAGATGGCCATAAGGAATAACCCCGCCCTTTAGTTAGGACATCTTTATATTTTATGTATGTTGTTTGTTTTTTTCTTGTTTATATTTATACTGCCAATTCTATATTTTAATTGTTACCACTGTTTGTTTGTACACATGTTCTTTTAATAAAGAGTTTAATAACAAAAATAATGATGATGATAATAATAGTAGTAATACAGATATTACTTATGTAACAAACTATTACAGCATATTATAAATAGGTGTGTGCCGTACATTTTCAATTATATTATGTTCTCTAACGTAGAAAACCCTCAAATGCTCAGCACAATATTATTTGCCAAAGCTTAAGCTGTGGTTTGTCAAACAAACTTACTTTGGAATATGAAGGGTTTCATAATGCAACCACGTTGTTTTCAGTTTGAAATACGAAATTAGTTTAGTACAAATTGATTTCAAAAGCTACCTATTTCTAGACGGGATGAAATAATAGCAACTTAATACTACCTACATTGACTAGCAATATCAACAAATCAACATACAAGAATTATTTTATCTTACCGAAATAGGTATCTATCGTATGTGAAAGAGGAAATTATTCCGAATTGACGTTTGATGTCTATGTCAAAAGGACGGTTGGCTGGCGCTACTTGACAAGAGTCCCGGCGTGCTTGATATATTGCAAACTAGTTATAGCTTTATGTTTTGCTTCTAAAGTAGGAGCAAAACAGAAAGCTATTAAGCCCAGAACAAATTTACACGTGAGGTTGAGATAATTATATGAATATAATATAATTAGGTAACTTAATGATGAGAGAAAAAATTATTTTTTTGGGTTTAACTGAGCTTTCAACTGCAGGGTCATATCGAGACGGGGCTGTCACAAACCTGCTACCCACATTAAACTCACCCAGCCTAGGTTGGGCCGGAATGCTAGCATCACGAAGTCTTCACCTCGATGAACATGGATTAACTTCAGTGATTCTACCAGAACCGGTGCATTCAACGCGCCATCGACTCTGGCTTAACACTCTCGCCCCCATGTGTATCTCTAGCGATACACACAACACCCTTCTGTTTAGACACTACATTCAAATAAAATCGCTATTAGATTTGAATTCTTCTGGCGCTGAGCATGGGAACAATTTACAAAAAAAGACTCGGCGGCCAGAGTGTTAAATGATTCTTTTTGGTGATATTATTATAATATTTAAGTACCTACATACTCGTAAAATTAGCATACTATGTACCTACCTCTTCAATAAACTAATCGGACTGCAAAAATCTTTATTTCATCAGTTTTGTTAGATAATATGTGAAAAAATGATATGCCTCTTTTATTTACATAAATACCTAAGTATTTCTACAACAACAAAGCTAATAAATAAATAAAATATTGGTCCACAACCAGAAAATACAAATTCCACTCAAGTCAAGGACTCAAGTAAGAAACACGGACTCACCTATGGTCGAGTTGATCCGCTTGTATGTGGGGCAGACCCTCCAGAGTCCTATCCGGAAGGTGACGGTGGTCTGAATGTCCACTGTGGGCAGCTTCACTGGCTCCTTGGTGAAGATCCACACGTTGCTGACGAAAGCTGTCAGCAGAGTTCCCAGGGATACGCAGCCGCATAGCAGACTAAGGCTTGAGAGAGAAGTGCACATTGTTCAGAGTTGTGATAGACTTGGAAGGATTTTTTTTAACTCATTATCTAAAGTTTTTAATTTAATGTTTAAATATTTTTAATGTAAAAATTAGTCTTCCGCATGTTCTATAAGTCATTGAACATTATTTTCTCATGTCTAATCAGTAATGGCTTTAGGTACATACACAATTACACATACAACTATGAACGTTAAGCTTGGACTGTTAAAAAAAATCACTTACCTACACAGTTACATACATTATATTGTTTATTTGTGTTGTTTTTCTCCTTGCTTTTTCTCTTAGAAATGCTTTCTTCCTGTGGAGTCAAGGATGTTCAGAGGCAACGCATAAGCAAGACATCGAAGAGGAATAAAGAATTTATGTATATATGGCACGGAACATAATTATGGACGGAATCCGGTATTGAACCCTAAGGATGATCAGACGGAATCTGGTAGTGAAATATTGAGGGGACGGAACACGGTGCAATAAAGTTAAATGGGACGGAATTCGGTAACACCCTTAGAAATATATATGTACATACTTTTGATATCTTTATACTTTTGATGTCCTTATACTTTTGATGTCTTGGAGTTTACAAAGGAAACATTTTTCACATACCTGGAATTGCATGGTTGCTTCTCTTGTTTTTTCTCGATTAAATGGAGTCAACATTATAGTCGTGTCTTATTTTCAACATCTATCCTCAATAAGTGTATTTTCTGTACTTAATCTCCCCCAATCTCGCATCAGCTGATCACAGATTAAGGATTTCTCCTCACGGCTTGTTCTTATTTCTCCTCCAATTTAACCCGACGTTTTCGTCAGATCGAGATCAACGCCATTTTGAAATCAATTTGACTTTGAGGTTGACCTTCAGCAGATCTTTATTATTTGTTTATGTTTTCATAAATTTTCATTAAATAAACTTTTTTGATTTTCTATCGATGACTAGGTTACTTTAAACTAGTTTAGGTATAAGGTTCTAGTTTTAATTTTGAGCCAGATTTAAGATTAGGAATTGTACAGGTATCAAAGTTCATTGTTGATATTGAAAGTACCTTTTATTAACATCCTCAATTTACATATTTCGCCGAGAATGAATGCATAATGTACAGAATGCTAGCTCGAGTTTCCCCTTTGCATTACCTTTATTAATCTCAAGTGTACATTTGTTCTACATCTGGAAAGCAAGATGCTGTGTAGTAAGGACAATCACGTCTGAGAAATTCTCATGAAAAAAATCAAGGCAGTTTTCAATTTACAAGAGAGCACTGGTTCAAGCTGCAGTGATCGTTAACTCTGCTGTTTGTTGAATGCACCAAATTTTCTGAACAGTCTATGGAATAGTAACTTGATTTACATCAAAATTTGAGAAAAAGTAGGTAATGAAACTCTCGCAGAAATCTATATAGTCATAATAAGGTATTCAGATAGTTCAAATTTCCAATTCTATCAAATTTTCTTATCAATCCTTATCAGTAATCTTTATTTACATTTCACTGTGAGAAGCTCCCCCTAATTTAAGTTTCTCTGATTATCGCTAGAGCGCGTCGAGGCGTTCTGATCTCTACAGATTGGGGGAGATTGAGTACAGAAAATACACTTTTATGTTTTCATAAATTTTCATTAAATAAACTTTTTTGATTTTCTATCGATGACTAGGTTACTTTAAACTAGTTTAGGTATAAGGTTCTAGTTTTAATTTTGAGCCAGATTTAAGATTAGGAATTGTACAGGTATCAAAGTTCATTGTTGATATTGAAAGTACCTTTTATTAACATCCTCAATTTACATATTTCGCCGAGAATGAATGCATAATGTACAGAATGCTAGCTCGAGTTTCCCCTTTGCATTACCTTTATTAATCTCAAGTGTACATTTGTTCTACATCTGGAAAGCAAGACGCTGTGTAGTAAGGACAATCACGTCTGAGAAATTCTCATGAAAAAAATCAAGGCAGTTTTCAATTTACAAGAGAGCACTGGTTCAAGCTGCAGTGATCGTTAACTCTGCTGTTTGTTGAATGCACCAAATTTTCCGAACAGTCTATGGAATAGTAACTTGATTTACATCAAAATTTGAGAAAAAGTAGGTAATGAAACTCTTGCAGAAATCTATATAGTCATAATAAGGTATTCAGATAGTTCAAATTTCCAATTCTATGAAATATTCTTATCAATCCTTAAGTGTATTTTCTGTACTTTAATCTCCCCCAATCTCGATCTGTAGAGATCAGAACGCCTCGACGCGCTCTAGCGATAATCAGAGAAACTTAAATTAAGGGCTAGCTTCTCACAGTGAAATGTAAATAAAGATTACTGATAAGGATTGATAAGAATATTTCATAGAATTGGAAATTTCAACTATCTGAATACCTTATTATGACTATTTAGATTTCTGCGAGAGTTTCATTACCTACTTTTTCTCAAATTTTGATGTAAATCAAGTTACTATTCCATAGACTGTTCAGAAAATTTGGTGCATTCAACAAACAGCAGAGTTAACGATCACTGCAGCTTGAACCAGTGCTCTTTTGTAAATTGAAAACTGCCTTGATTTTTTTCATGAGAATTTCTCAGACGTGATTGTCCTTATACTACACAGCGTCTTGCTTTCCAGATGTAGAACAAATGTACACTTGAGATTTATAAAGGTAATGCAAAAGGGAAACTCGAGCTAGCATTCTGTACATTATGCATTCATTTTCGGCGAAATATGTAAATTGAAGATGTTAATAAAAGGTACTTTCATTATCAACAATGAACTTTGATACCTGTACAATTCCTAATCTTAAATCTGGCTCAAAATTCAAACTAGAACCTAATACCTAAACTGGTTTAAAGTAACCTAGTCATCGATAGTAAATCAAAAAAGTTTATTCAATGTAAATTTATGAAAACATAAACAAATAATAAAGATCTGCTGAAGGTCAACCTCAAAGTCAAATTGATTTCAAAATGGCGTTGATCTCGATCTGACGAAAACGTCGGGTTAAGATTGGAGGAGAAATAAGAACAAGCCGTGAGGAGAAATCCTTAATCTGTGATCAGCTGATGCGAGATTGGGGGAGATTAAGTACAGAAAATACACTTAATAATGTTCATGTGTATATCTACTTTATTGTGTTTGTTGTTAGTTGTGTAAATTGTTGCTGTGTCTAGTGTTAGTGTTGTATAGTGTAAAAGGTAGCTGTTCCAGTTTTCAAAATAAAAACACATCTAGTTTGTAAATTGGAACCCCCCAAAAAACAATACTTCGTGGTTACAAAAGGGAGAACGCCCACTCAGAATAATGATTAATAAAACTAAAAATGAATGATGTCAAAATGAGAACACATTTACCCCCCTCGCTTTCTATTTCTCTGCACTCCTATCTGCATTTCTTCCTCTAAGTTATCTTTCTTCATCCTTGCTAGGGGTCATCCCAAAATTGATCTCTCTTTAAATTTACTTGTTGAACGGCAGTAAAAACTTTCGGTCGAAGTATGTTTTTCTAAACTTGTTTGAATTGAATCGAGAAAATTACACCGCGATTCATATTATTAATGTTATGTATGTTCTATGTATAATATTCATGTACCTAAATCTAGTAAAACTTATCACTTCTCTGTATTGGGTGATTGACTAATGCTAATTTAATGAAGGCACAAAATAATCTTTTCAATTCAGAACCTAAACAGTGTTGATTAAAGTCCATTTTCCACTGAGCATTATCTTGCTGTCACCACCAGGCGTTCTTTGGGTTTCCTTTCCTGTTTTGTCGAGAAATCATGATTTCAGGAGGTCTTGATTCATGATTCATCCTCAATGTAATCTTGAGAGGCATGAACAAGAAAGATAAATTCATTCAGCATTGGTAAATCCCCAGGATTTGTGCTGAATTTCATGTGTCTCTAAGGGTAAATTCCAAAAGAATGATATCTATAGAGCAGGCGCGGCCGGTGGGAAAATGTTTTGGGGGTGCTGCCACGTAAACCGGACTAAAATGGGATTCATAGAGTCGCTCTCTTATGACCTATCGAGTTTGAGTGTGTCTAGCATGGCAATCATTATAATTAGTATACATTAATTATTTAAAAATAAGAATTATTTTCACTGTGTACGAAGCTAGGACTTGAAACACAGTCTTTTTTTCGAATTGAGAAAAAGATAAACACTTGTCTTCACTAGACAGTTGTCTTGAAAATTCCAACAGGAGTGGGCGAAATATGTCGACTCTGTGAACTTTTATACTTGTTACTTGTAACTTTTATAACTGTTCATATTTCAAATTTCTGTCGAGTGAAGACAAGTGTTTATCTTTTTCTCAATTTTATTATGACGTTACTTGACAAAGTATTCCTCCTGCAAAAATATAGTTTTTCTTTCTTTTCGTCCGGGGGTGCTGCAGTTCGGCAGCCCTTTAGCACCGGCCGCGCCTGCTATTGAGCTTTCACCGTTTTGAATAGAGTAGGACCAGACCACAAAGGCTTGGCAAGTCAGCACTCGGCGTGGGTTGCATGAGAAGAACAATGTCGTTAAAAACTCGAGCTGAAAATATTTAAAAATCCCTTTTTCCATACCTCATCCCTGCTTCAGCACCATTTTTATCCTCCTCTCTCTCTTCCCTTTCCTCTAGCCTCTCTCTCTCTCTCTTCTTTTTTTCTCTCTCTCTCTCTCTCTCTCTTCCCTTTCTCTCTCTCTCTCATTTCCCTTTCTCCTAATCTCTCTCTCTTCCCTTTCTCTTTTCTCTCAGCGCCCTTCCTGAACTACTTCTAAAAGCTTAAACTCATTTTAGATTTTATCTTTCCTTTTTACATTGTTCTCTACGGAGAACTGGAACATACTCTTTGGGTGAGGCGTCCATGAGTAGGGAGGGTGGTGGGGATATGCTCACAAAGAGTGTGTTGGGGTTGGAATTTTTTTAAGAAAGAGTGAAGTGGAGTGTGAGAATAATGGAAAGTAAAATGGGAGTGCTCCAGGGTGTGCGGTGAGTGTGAGCGGTCACTGGGTAGCGGTCCAGTGCTCCATGACACCAGAGTATGGATTTGGGAATGGTGTTTTTATACCTACTCTTGGATTATTCAGAAAGTTGAGACTAATGACTAACGAAAGTGTGTTTCCCTGTTTTTACTTCCGAGAAATTTCTAATATTAGAAATCGGAAGTATTGTGTTCGTTTTTGTAAAAAAAAATATTTTTTTGCTCCGATTTCAATTTTTTTCATATTTCTGGACGTTTCATAACCTACTGAGTAAATTTGGTTTTGTGTCCGTCTGTCGGTCTGTCTGTCTGTCTGTCTGTCTGTCTGTCTGTTAAAACGATTCCTTGTAACGCGCAAATCTCGGAAACTACTCGACCGATTTTGATGAAATTTTGCACACATCTAGGAGACATTCTGTAAATTCATCGAATTCACACCAGCGGTTGTGGGTGAAAAAGACCATGCGCCTGACCACTAACTTTTTACTTAAACGCTTATATCTCGTGAACGGTACACCCGATTTCGATGAAATTTTGTAAGAATATGCATATTATTGTTTTACATAGGTTATTTATATTTATTTTTAAAATAATTATAATTTGACTCTGATATTTAAGAAAATCCGAAATTTTGGACAAAAGAGTAAAAAAATAAGTAACACGACTTGCCGATACAGAATTTTTTGTGGAATTCAGATTGTAGAAAAAACGATATTCTACCATATAAAACAAATTTGAAGAAAATCGGTTGAGCCGTTTTGGAGATACAAGTAATTTCTATAAAATCTCAAAATTGGCACGTGTTTACAATGTGAAGCAATCACGAGGAAGTATTGTGTCTATAATTGGCAGTGTTTTTTTTTTTAGGTTTCCATTTATTTAATTTTACAAATAAAGATCTTCAACAAATAATGAGGGTATACCCACCTTCAAAAGATAAAAATCTTGTGCTGAAGGTGGGGAAATATTGAGATTAGAATATTTTTGGTCATGTAGTTTTGGTCAAAACCGAAATTGATGAAACTTCGCCACTTTGATCAACCAGAGTGCCAAGTGTAGCAGTGTAAGTATTATTAAATAACAAGATGAGCTTTGGGTATATTATTATCTAAGGGTACCTACACTACCTATTACAGTTAAGATACGATCACTTTTAGGGTGACATAAATACTTCTATGTTATTAGGTATCAGGGTCCGTACAGGGATTAAGGAGCTTTATACACATTACTATACACACAAATTCATGCGGGGATATAATACAAGATAATACAGGGTGCATATAAATTACGTGACCAAGGACTGATAGAACTCGGCTATTGAAATCGAAAATATTCTATAGTGGTTCTGTCGCAAATGCTTCATTTCCAAAATGGCGAACATATTGTGATTTATGACCCTTAGAGACTAAATTTACTATTTCTTTTTTTTCTAATTATATTTTAAAAAAACACTGCCAATTATGGACACAATACTTCCTCGTGATTGCTTCACATTGTAAACACGTGCCAATTTTAAGATTTTATAGAAAATTATTTATATCTCCAAAACGGCTCAACCGATTTTCTTCAAATTTGTTTTATATGGTAGAATATCGTTTTCTCTACATTCTAAATTCCACAAAAAATTCTGTATTGGCAAGTCGTGGTCCTTATTTTTTTACTTTTTTGTCCAAATTTTCGGAATTTCTTAAATATCAGAGTCAAATTATAATTAATTTAAAAATAAATATAAATAATCTATGTAAAACAATAATATGCATATTCTTACAAAATTTCATTGAAATCGGGTGTACCGTTCACGAGATATAAGCGTTTAAGTAAAAAGTTAGTGGTCAGGCGCATGGTCTCTTTCACCCAGAACCGCTAGTATGAATTCGATAAATTTAAAATGGGACCATCTACAGAATGTCTCCTAGATGTGTGCAAAATTTCATCAAAATCGGTCGAGTAGTTTCCGAGATTTGCGCGTTACAAGGAATCGTTTTAACAGACAGACCGACAGACGGACACAAAACCAAATTTACTCAGTAGGTCATGAAACGTCCAGAAATATGAAAAAAATTGAAATCGGAGCAAAAAAATATTTTTTTTTTACAAAAACGAACACAATACTTCCGATTTCTAATATTAGAAATTTCTCGGAAGTAATATTTGCACGATTTCAGTGAGAGATCTTAAAATTTACATTATGATCGAAAAATCAAAAGATGTAAAAATCTGATCTGAGAGTAGGTATTAAATTTCTAGAGAGTTTTTCAAAAATTAATGCTAAACGGATTTAGATCTTTCAATTTCTTGGTGAACTTTATCCGAAGATTTTCCAACAGAATCACTTTAGAGTATTTTCGATTGCAAGCAGAATTTTGGTCACTTAATTTAGAGTCACCTTGTATTAGTAAGGGTATTAAGTAGTTTATATATTTCATAACAGTTTTTACAGCGATACTTAACGAAAGATTATTCAGAGTGAATAAATACTTGACCTTTCTCGATGCTTAAAAGCACTTCTTAATATTTCTCAATTTTTAGAGGTACACTTTTAAACTATCTGAATGCTATATTTTTGTAAACCTTTCTTAATGTTTAGTTTAGTATAGTTTAACAGTTTTTTTTTTTACATTTATCAATGATTAGTATGAGTACCTTTTTAATATTTTTCA
Source organism: Bactericera cockerelli (assembly GCA_024516035.1). Lineage (NCBI taxonomy): Eukaryota > Metazoa > Arthropoda > Insecta > Hemiptera > Triozidae > Bactericera > Bactericera cockerelli. The sequence goes on from CM044961.1 coordinate 15,069,895, forward strand.
AAGCTTAGTATTAAGCACAATTTCAAGCATTATTAAAACTAAAACAAGAATGCTTATTATAAAAATGTCTTGTTATTTTCGTTCTATTTCTATAAAATATAACCCTGATAGTTGTTAGAAGAAAGTCCCTCTGTGTACACAATCAATGAGAAAGAAAAAAAGTACTAATTAAAAGTTTTCTTATAAAAGAACTCATTGAAGAAGATCTATAATTTTGGTAACTGGATTGTTTATCAAAAAGTTTGAACATAAGTAAAGAAATTCAACGAGTTCCCAGTAGACTACTAACAAACTAATTAATTAGCCAAAAGTTTCATAAATTGCATCCAACGGATTTAATTCCCATATTTGAAACTCGCTTGATGCAGGTACCAGGGCCGTCTTTAGAGAGTCAGAAAGAAATTAGGTAACTATAAAATGAAATAAACGAATTGTTTCATCATAGCAGTAATGTGTGAACTCAAATCCCAAAAGTCAGTGGTTTGCACAGCGATCGAACTTTGGCAATAACCCCGCCCTTCAGGTAGGACATTATTGTTATTTTTTGTTTTTACGTATTTATTTTGTCATTTGTTTGTTTGTTATTTTCTTTCTTTTCTTAATTTTATACTGTTGCCTGTTTGTCCTCCTAATAAAGGTTAAAAAGAAAGAGGATTGTGAGGGCGGTGAGTATGTGCATACGAGAAGAAGATTCAGATCAGGAGAAAGTTTGTTGGGGTTTGAATAATGGCCAAATCAAAAACAAAAACAAACAAACAAAAACAATACTTTAATAATTCAAATAATATAAAACGTAAGAATGATATCATGTAAATTAGGAAAAGATGATTGCATAGATAGTGCTTAAAGGTTTTTTTTTTTTTGTAATGAAATGATAACCCAGGTAACTCCAATAAACTCACACATTGACATGAACGTGACAGATTAGACACAAAAGAAGAATCTTGAAAGAGAGAAAAAATCATCCCCGCCCCTGGGTTCCTTCAATGGACTATCCTGATTCCTGAATATCTATAAATTGAAGAAAACACTCGCTTCCGCTTTGAATGGAAGTAAACAGACTAAATATACAGTCCTCTTATAAATACATTCATTCGTTGCTAAATGAGAAACATTCGTTGCTAAATTCTCAATCCTCTAACTTTATTTAGTTTATTTTTGTAGTAATGCCAGTGGGAGTCATGGCGGTTTGAGAAGAAGAGAGAAATTCGCAATACGGGTAATACTGGTACATGGCGGAAAAGAAAATAACTCCATTCTTTACTTTTTGTACTTTTTGCAAAAATACAATAGACCTGCGAGCAATATTCTTCCCCAATGCCAATATTAGGATATGAATAATAATAACACAATACATTGTTAGTGCAATGATAAATAGGTTAAATAAATTTTAATAATAGGGAACCTATAGTCTGTTTTTTTCACCCTAATCTGTTTTTTTTTTTTTCAAAGGCCCAAAATTTCATCACCACTGAAAGTATTTGTGTGAAACTTTCGGGAAATGTGTGAAATATTGTTTACCGGAAATTATTGGTGCAAATTTATAAAATCATAACTTGAGGAATAAAACTCATTTAAAAATTGAAACTGATCAGTTTATTTGGCCATCCGGTAAACTAAATAGGATGTTTACAGTAGTCACTGTACTCTTAATATAATTAAGAGACGGTTATCTTTTTTTTTTAAATAATCGCGAGTGATGTCACAATATCTGAAACACAAAATACTTGGGACTCGAACCATTGATCTCCTGGTCATGTGTCTACTACCTTATCCATCTACTACCACTGAGAACGGTCACTTTTGTGATTAGCATCAAATGCATCAATGTTATTGGTGAGACCAATCTCAAACACGATCACAAACTTTCATAAATACCCTACTTCATGAGAAGTGTGTGCTCGGACCCACATTATCGATTCACCCACCCACATTGGTCCACTCAAGATTTTCCTAGAATGAGCTGTTCCCTGAGGTTTTGTTCAGGGATAGCATTGTTGCTGCATTATTGATAATATGACGGGAATTTCTGATAATTTAGATGATGAGGGATACTCGAACATTGTACATGACTTGACTTTTGAACCTTGGGAAGATTTAGTGATGTAGGGAGAAAATATGAGAGAATTGTTATGTATACGTAGAGAATTCATGTAGAAGTGTACGAAAGAAAATGAACGATAAACCGAAGAGAGAAATAGGAGAATAAAGAAAACAAGAAAGGAAGAAGGAGAAAAATAAAATCACTGAAAAAGATAAAAAGAATGAAAGAAGAGATAAACAGAGGAGAGAGATGAAATGAAAAGGGATTTGTGAGACAACAGAGCAAACAGGAGAACTTCTGTACAATATGAGAAGTAACTCAAATAAGAAATACCCAACTTCTATTCCAATACTTGTAATAAAACTAAACTTGTCTTATAAGAAAATTGTTTTTCTTATTATAAAACTTTTATTTGGAAAATATTGAAACTATACTTATGTTCTTTTATCTCTGAATATCGACTTACTGAATAAACAAAAATACTATTTCAAGGCCCCTACCCAGCTTTTATTGCAACCAATTTGTTGCATTTAATTACCTATTGTGTTACAATGTAAAAATGCTCTCTAATTTTTATTAGTCGCTTTTTTTTATAAATTAAAATTTCTCATAAAAACAGTAACACGCGCTGTTACAGTTCAGACATGAAATTTATGCAATTTTGGAACGTGTAGGTTAAATACATTTTTAGAACCCTTTGAATGGTTTTTTTTCCAGCTCTTGGAAATATCCAAAATTATCATACTGTACTTTTTTTTCTCTATTTTCTATTTAATTTCCTTTCCTCTCCTCCTCACACTTTTCCAGAAAGATATCCCTTGTCACTTTTTCATAGTCTTTTGATCTCTTCCCTTTACTGAAATTACTATTCCATCTCTCTCTGTCTCTTCTTTCACTTGCACTTTCTCTCTCTTCCATCTCTCTGTTATGCTCTCTCTTATCCACATACCCACATTTACTTATTACTCTCTTAATTAATTCTTCCTCTTAGTTATATTCATTTCATCTCCCTCTTCTACCTTCTTTATTTATCTTACCCTCTGTTTAGTTCTCTTATAATTTCCTCATTTCTTTCTCTTTTCCATACGATTTAACTTGAGATCCTTTTTATTCACTCATACAATTTAACTATTATTTCAATCTAGTTTCTACTAGCCTTCTCTTCCTTTTAATCGATCTCATTTTTCCTCAAACAAATTCTTCTTATTTCTGCTTCTAGTGTTTCACTTTCATCTTGTCCTGTCCTTCCTCTTCTCCTCTGGCTGGTCTCTATTTCCCATTTGCGTCGTAACCTTTCTTTTTCTCTCATGTTGCTCGTGTCGATATGCATTTTATTCTCAATCTATTTTTGATCCCTGCTTTCCTGACTTATCTAATATCATGCTTCCTAGCTTGACGTCTCAATAGGGAACATAATATCTATATCTATAAAAGAAAGCTGTCTGTGTGTATGTATGTATGTATGTATGTATGTATGTTCTTTATACAAATCCACACCGTTTGACCGAGAAACCTGAAATTTTGCACATAGGTCCGCTTGGATCAGGAAATTCTTCTAGGCTAGATTATATCTCCCTGAGGTTAAGCTACAATGAGTAAGGATAAAAATGGATGGGTGACGCAAAAAAAATTCACGTTTTTTTGACATAAATGACATTTTTTCTTGAAATTTGTCGCGACGACCTATCAACTCAAAGCGAGAAAGTTTTAGGCAAGGGTTTGAGCTTTCAATTGACATATCGATCGCGAATTTCTGATGAGCCGTTCTTGAGCTACGCCGGGTAAGGTAAAAAAATTGATGGGTAACATGTAAAATATTCACGTTTTTTGACCTAAATGACATTTTTTTCTCGAAATTTGAAGTGACAACCTATCAACTCAGAGCGAGAAAGTTTTAAGCAAGGGTTTAGGCTTTCATTTGACATATTGATCGCGAAATTCTGATGAGCCATTCTTGAGCTACGCCGGGGAAGACCAGAAAATAGATGGGTGACAAAAAATATTCAGATTTTTTTTCAAACCTAAATGACATTTTGTGCGTGTGTGTGTGTGTGTGTGTGTGTGTGTGCGTGTGCGTGTGCGTGTGCGTGTGCGTGTGTGTGTGGTGTGTGTGTGTGTGTGGTGTGCGTGTGGAGTGTGCGTGTGTGGTGTGTGTGTGTGTGTGTGTGTGTGTGTGTGTGGTGTGTGTTTGGTGTGTGTGTGTGTGGTGTGTGTGTTGTGTGTGTGTAGTGTATGTGGTGTGTGTGTATGGTGTGTGTGTGTTGTGTGTGTGTGGTGTGTGTATGTGTGGTGTGTGGTGTGTTGTGGTGTGTGTGTGTGTGTGTGGTGTGTTGTGGTGTGTGGTGTGTGTGGGTGTGGGTGTGTGTGGGGTGTGGTGTGTGTGTGGTGTGTGTGTGGGGTGGGCGTTGTGTGTGTTTGATGGGCTGGCGAAGCGGCGGGTGTAACCCGCTAGTCTATATCTATAAAAGAAAGCTGTCTGTATGTGTGTGTGTATGTATGTATGTATGTTCTTTATACAAATCCACACCGTTTGACCGAGAAACCTGAAATTTTGCACATAGGTCCGCTTGGATCAGGAAATTCTTCTAGGCTAGATTATATCTCCCTGAGGTTAAGCTACAATGAGTAAGGATAAAAATGGATGGGTGACGCAAAAAAAATGCACGTTTTTTTGACATAAATGACATTTTTTCTCGAAATTTGTCGCGACGACCTATCAACTCAAAGCGAGAAAGTTTTAGGCAAGGGCTTGAGCTTTCAATTGACATATCGATCGCGAATTTCTGATGAGCCGTTCTTGAGCTACGCCGGGTAAGGTAAAAAAATGGATGGGTAACATGTAAAATATTCACGTTTTTTGACCTAAATGACATTTTTTCTCGAAATTTGAAGTGACGACCTATCAACTCAGAGCGAGAAAGTTTTAGGCAAGGGTTTAGGCTTTCATTTGACATATTGATCGCGAAATTCTGATGAGCCATTCTTGAGCTACGCCGGGGAAGGCCAGAAAATAGATGGGCGACAAAAAATATTCAGGTTTTTTTTCAAACCTAAATGACATTTTGTGTGTGTGTGTGTGGTGTGTGTGTGTGGTGTGTGTGTGGTGTGTGTGTGTGTGGTGTGTGTGTGTGTGGTGTGCGTGTGTATGGTGTGTATGGTGTGTGTGTGGTGTGTGTGTGTGGTGTGTGTGTGTAGTGTGTGTGTGTGTGTGGTGTGTGTGTGTGGTGTGTGTGTGTGTGTGTGTGTGTGTGTGTGTGTGTGTGTGTGTGTGTGTGGTGTGGTGTGTGTGTGTGTGTGTGTGTGTGTTGGTGTGTGTGTGGTGTGTGTGTGGTGTGTGTGTGTGTGTGTGTGGTGTGGTTGTGTGTGTGTGTGGTGTGTGGGTGTGTGGGTGTGGTGGTGGTGTGTGTGTGGTGGGTGTGTGTGTGTGGATGTGTGTGTGTGGATGTGTGTGTGTGGGTGTGTGTGGATGTGTGTGTGTGGATGTGTGTGTGTGGGTGGGTGTGTGTGTGCGTTGTGTGTGTTTGATGGGCTGGCGAAGCGGCGGGTGTAACCCGCTAGTATTATAATAAAACCTTGATCTATTCCTCTGGGAAAATCTAGTGTTCTTTTTTACTTTTCCGTATCCTATATGTATAGAAAGAATACTTCCAATTTCTAATATTAGAAATTTCTCGGAAGTAAAAGTATTGTAACTACCCAGAATTTGGATAGTTATTTTAAAGTCTCCTAAAAAATCATCGAATGGTCCATATTATAAAGAGATAACACAAATATTTTGGTTGTGGTTATATTCCTGTCCAAACGGCACATATATTTGGAACACTTTTAAATTTAAAAAAATATATATATATTATAGATCGAACTTTTTGATCTATAATATACGTCCAGGTCATTTTTTTTTTTTTTTTTAATTAGTCACCTACTGTTATTTGAATCATAAAAAAAAAAAAAATAGTCGGCACGACGTCACTGGTATGGGTTAAAAATTCTAAATTTAGCGTGAGAAATTTGCAACCAAAAAGTTCTCAGGGACCTATTCTCTTACCTAACTTTTACCTGTTAGTCGATCGTATGTCAACAGTTCGATTAAAGAGACCATACGAGAAAAAAAAATTGCGGGCTGCCAACTTAAAGATAAGTTGACAGACCACCTGGAGGGGGTTGTTATCCTGAGAACGGTAGGGGTACAAAAAAGTTTTGATGACAAAAGTTGGAGCACATAACGAGCACATATCGATATGATATTAAGTAGTCCCGAAATTTTCTTTGAGTCACTAAAAATAAAAAATAAAATACTTTTCTTATTATAGGATAAGGAAAGTAAAAATCGGGAGGAACCGAGTTCCTTCCCATCGACCTTTTTTTTACCGACTTCCTTCCTGGTCATAGTTTTGACCTTACCGACTTGCTTCCCGTTGAGTTCCTCCCCGATAACGACTTGCTTCCCGTTTACCTGGTCTAAAAGAAAAATAAAATGAAGGCCATGCCTTGGGTTTATAGTAGGGTTAGGTAAAATACAATGAAGGCCATGCCTTGGGTTTATAGTAGGGTTAGGTAAAATGCAATGTAGGCCATGCCTCGCTTTTATAGTAGGGTTAGGTAAAATACATTGAAGCCCATGCCTTGGGTTTATAGTAGGGTTAGGTAAAATACAATGTAGGCCATGCCTCGCTTTTATAGTAGGGTTAGGTAAAATACATTGAAGGCCATGCCTATGAGGAAAAAAATACTATAAAAAAATACTATAATTTTGTCATTCCATGGTAACTCATGACCCAGGTCTCAGGTACTTGGTGTTTGCATCGGGAAGCAACACGTGTATTTACCTGTCGTGTACGGGAAGTAACTCGGTATCACTACCTGAGTAAAAAAAAGGTTCGGAAGGAACTCGTTAGCGTCCAGTAAAAATCAGTCGACGCTACGCCACTGGTATGTTTGGAAATTTTCTAAATTTTGCTTGAGAAAGATGCAACCAAAAAGTTCTCAGGGACCTTTTCTCTAACCTAACTTTTACCTGCTACTCAATCGTATGTCAACAGTTCGGCCAAAGAGACAAACCGAAACAGTTTGCTATTCAGTTTGATTTTGCTTTTCTTCTGTCAATGTCGTCAGTGCTGACTCGGCTTTCGATTTTTTTTAATTTTTTTGATCTACTGTGTTTTGAAATTGAATAAGAACTTTTGTGTCAGTAAGAATTTCATGTGACCGAACTTAGCTGAAATATTATTTACTAATAAATTTATCCAACAAAAAAATCACTAAATTAAGTAATTAAGCTGTTATTTATGAAGACAAACCTTAATTTAAAGTTTTGGAAGTAGTCTGATAGTTAGACGGACAGTCTCATAGACAGTATCATGTAAGTAAGTAACTTTATTCTAAAAATAGAGGAAGCTATACGTCTCCAATGTCACATCTTTCGAAAGCATCAGCTTTATTCACCACATCCTATTTCATTCTCTTCCCCACATGGTTCTCTCCCTCTCTCATCCTTCTCAGCTAAGTGCTTTTCCATTCGATTGTGTTTACTCTTCTCCCCATCACTTATGAAATAAAATTATCATTCCTACCTACTACAATCTACATCCTACTCGATGGATAAAGTGGTTGAGTGAGAAGAGAGAGAGAAAATTGAGTGAGGGAGATATATATTGAGGGAGTGAAAAGAGGAAAAACGGAGGTAGACAGGAGACTTCGTTTCTGTCTTTGACGAATAAAAAGACTTAAAATCGGATTTATTTTTACTGATGTACCTAATATCTACAGATGACTTTTCTCATACCGGCCATAGTAATGAAACATATTGAAACATATTCATATATACCCTTACTAGCAGTTAACCCGTGCTTCGCCACGATCTAAAAGTGCACTTTTAGGGCTCTATCTATGGAACGGTTTGGACTTTTGCAAAATCCTTTCTTATTGCACGTATTCAGTATGCAAGGAATGTTGTGTCAAAATGTCAGCTCGCTAGGTATTACGGTTTGGGCTGTAGAGCGATGATCAGTCAGTCAGTCAGTCAGTGACTTTGACATTTATATATTAAGATTAGTTTACTGTGAACAAAATTGTTCACTGTTTCAATTCAAGGGTTTATTCCAATATTAGAAACTATAATATGAAAAAGTTATCCTATTTGTGTTAATCACTTTCATGATGTCTCAACTATAGTCAAACTCGCTTTACTAAATCCACGCTGAAACCGGGAATTGAACCACCGACCTCCAGGTTAGAAGTTCACCGTCTTGTCGAACAAGTTACTGAGGTCGGCATGTCTCGCCACATTGCATAATCAAAAAAAGATGTCGGGCGCGCATAAAAAAAAAAAAAAAAAAAAACCGAAATACATTCCTACAATGTTTGCTTTAAAAGTTATTCTTTTCGCTCATGTAATTTAAATTTTCGGTGAAATCGAATTTCAATATTAAATTAAATAGAATAAAAATTACTTTTCTTTCTCTGAGTACTTTTTCCTTGAATTAGAATGTTTGAGTGTAGCAATTAATACGCCTTTTGATATTTTTTAATTAAAGATATCAGTTGTAAGAACTAACTTTGTTAAAAAAAAAAAAATTGTAAAAAAAGATTTGTAAAGAAGCTAAACAATGGCTAGAAGAACTGAAAAGATCCATTGTAAAGAAGACTGGAGACCCAAGATCGGGAAATTATTTGCTGCAACAAATAAGCCTTGCAGTTCAACGAGGCAATGCTGCAAGCGTTTTGGGTTGTCATCCAAATGATGATGTCCTGAATAATGTTTTTTTATGTTTTATAAAATATACTATATTTATAGTGTAATTTCACTTATGAATTCAAAAAAAAAAAAAAAAAAAAAAAACTTTGTAAAAATGTATTCAATAAAGACTATTTAAAGAGCGAGGTATACAATAAAAACACAAAACAGAAAGTACCAGGAAGGAAATAAAAAAAGAAAAGGGATGTAGGAAGGAAAAGTCAGGAATACTCTGGGGATGAAGAACTGAGAGACTTTGAGAGCAAACCACAAACGTAGAAGAAGATATTTCTGACATCATGAGAAAGAACTATACGGTAGATTATGTTATGTGAAATATTCTGGGCTATGCCTCTGTTGACCTGATTTCAACCTTTTGTGACTCTACAGGGTACTGATGAATCTACCATTCTAAGTAGGCACTTTTTAAGGTAATTTAATTTGTAGTTTTCTATTCAGAAACTATGCATTCTTTGTCCTTTGGGATTTCGATATGTACCAATGACTGTAGCTCTACTTATGTATAGGAAAATAATAATTATATTAAATTAATGATTAAATCAAAAAGATAGTAGGTATTGCTAGAAAGTTTTGTTTATATTATTTCAATTATATCTATTTATTTACAGAATTTATCGATTAATAAAATTATCACTAGTTATAATATAAATAAAAAAATACCTCGCCAAACCAAAGAAATAACAGTTCATTATTTTGTTAAAAATGCGAAAAGTTTACACTGATGGCAACTTTCTTTAAAAAAAAATGGTAATTTGAGGTATCTTCTAGTATTTTTTTATTTTTTCATAAAGAGGTTGGTCATAAAATATAAAATAATATCCACAATAATCTTCTATAAAGGATCAGGTAGGTAACTGTAGGTTACATCAAGTTGAAAGGTTTAAAATGTAGACGTATTTTTTACTTTTCTCTCTCTCTCTCTCTCTCTCTCTCTCTCTTTCTCTCTCTCTCTCTCTATCTCTATCTCTCTCTCTCTCTCTCTCTCTCTCTCTCTCTCTCCCAAAGCTTGGTCTGACCCCAGGTCCCCCAGTTGTAATAAATGACCCTCAGGTTGTGGGTTAAGGGGTGGGGGAGGCGGGGGTGAAGGGGATTAGGGTCATATAATAGCTAAGGAGAGGGGGGCATGGTTTAATTTTCTTTCTTTAATGCTTGAACGGTTCACTGAGCAGCCAATTCGTCCCAAACCTTTTCCAGCCTCTTTCGTACTGTTGAGTTATGTGTGTGCAAGAAGACAATTTTAGATAGAGAATCTTGTCAAATTTATTCTACTTTTCAATTTAAATTATGTATTTGGATGATTTATCTAAACAATGATTTTCTTGTGTACCTAACTAATGAAGGTGGTTTGTGTGACTCATTTTCTTTGTAAATAATTTTGTTCACATGCAGTGGAATATTACTGTGAACGGTTACTTATAAATTTATAAATTTAATTAGAAGTTTTTTGCCCGGGCTAAAACTGAACTCATAATAGTGGAAGTTAACCACTAGACGAGACTACAGCATTTCACTTAATACTCATAGTCCTCATAGTGCTTTTGGTCATAAAAATACACAAAATATTGAATCAGCCAAATTCACGCGTTTGTGGTATCCAAACTTCCTAATCCGATCCAGAGTCTGTCCCGGTAGCTCAGTGGTAAAGGCGGCACTCTGTGAATCCAGAGATTCCAGAGGTCGTGGGTTCGAAACCCAGCCGGGACATGACAAGTTATCCTCCCATGTGGGATTTTTACCACATAATAATACGTCTTGGGCTTATTGCTGGAATAATGGGACATAATAGTCCTAATAGGGCAGTATAAATAAGGCGATATTATTATATTGTTATTGTTAATCCTCACGTTCCCTAGATAACTAGACTAGTGCCATTACCACTTGACCAACTCGACTATCAAAATAGTATTTTATTAGCTATCTAAATGATTTTATTCATGGAAAAAGCACCCCTATATTTCACTCTCATAAAATGGCGGGACTTGACAGTGAGGGAAGATTCTGTTTGTGTTTCGAATTCAAAGGTTCAATTATAATTGTGCTCAAACTCAAATGTCCTTCACAGAGTGTTTAATCTCCTCCTTAATATTCATTTAATTAATTTAACGACGCGATCCCAGTATTATGGCGTAGGTGTTTTCCTAACGATTCCTTTACCCAAGGTATTTTACTGAGCATTCTACTTCTTGCTGAGAGTACTTTCGAAACCCAAGGTAATCCCTTGCTTTGGTTTCATGTCCTTTCGGAAGGAAATATCTCTTCTTTAACTTCTGTTATCTGTATGTATATTGTATATTTTTTAGATTATATATAATCTAAAAACCCAGTAGTCTAATAGGTTATAAACTAAATTTACATACTATGTTATGTACAAATTGTACATACGTAACTAGGTAAAACCCGGCACTTTGTCGCCGTTAAGGTTTTTTCCCGTGGCTGGTGTCCTACTTGAAAATGGTAATAGATATTTTAATTTTCTAGGTACTTTGATGGTGGTTTAAGGGTGGGTCAACCTTATTAAAAATTTCAATATCTGTTACCGTTTGGACTGTGGTATTATACACAGACAACCCCTAAGATTTTTGTTTTGTTTGATTGTTTTTTTTTTTTTTTTTTTTTTTTTTTTTTTCTTCATATTTTTTTGTTGTTGATACAATGGAAATTTACATAATATGACAACTCCAAAGATAATTATACCTTATTGTGGATAGATAATTCTACCTTATTGAAGATAGAGGACATAGTCAGCCAGGCACGCACAGATTTGAGTTTTATGTATAGAGATAATAAAAAAATTACTGTAGAATATGTAGTTTGGTAGGTTATACGGTATACCTGACTAAATATTTAAATAACCCATCATCACCATCACAGGATTCACAGGGTGACGTGTTCCTATAGTCAATGACGAAACCTGCTGGAACTTCTGCCTCTGTCTTTACAAGGGTAAGTAGTAGTGATTTTACAAGTAGGTACTATTGCTCATGTTCAAGAGGTCGTGAGTTCAAATTCCAGGTTGGGCAGAAGTTTCTAGAAAAAAATCGCTACCTACCGAATAAAGAAGAACACGTGAAGTTGGCATTTCCGACATAAGCCAGACTGGGTGCGGCTATTAGGTGTTCTCAGCAATTGGAAGAGATTATGTCCTGTTGGGACTCATAATCTATTTAATCTAATTCTTGTAGTTTACATCATTAGTCAGTAGTCGAGTACTAAAGTAAATATCCCTACCAATTCTCACTTCGTTATGTCTGATGGAAGCTAGAGCGAGGTAGTAAGTTTAGTAATAACAGTTTGCAAAGTGCAAAACTTCTTTTTCCTTGGTACAATTCCGTTTATTGGTGTGAATTTTTCATTGCCTTAAATGTTTCAGAAGAAAAGTGCTCCTGGTAATTTAATTATTGTCAAATACACTTTGGCTAACACCTTTTACTTTAGCAAAAGTGTCTCCGGACACTGGAAGTATCTGTCGGTAAAAGATTTAATCAAAATTGCCAATTTATGTCAAGACACTTCGTCGTTACTTACATGAATGAAAGTTGTGATATTAATTTGTGCTAATTACAATTAATAGTTTAATTGTTATTAAAGTCGAGTTAATGGTAATTACAAATTATAGTTTAATTGTTATTAAAGTTGCTCTTCACAATTAAACTATTAATTGTTAATCACATCCCTACCAGTTGTCTGCACTTGATCATGGTATTCAACTCGCTATAGTATATTTTTGCTTAACTTGGGACTTGAACCACCGACCTCCTGATTACAAGTCCGCCGCCTTATCTATCAAGCTGCTGAGATCGATGTCATTAACTATGATTTTATCTCAACTATAGAGGATACCTCCGCATATTACGGAACTAATAATCTCATTATTTGCCTAAGTAACATAATCTCTCTCGTAGTGGCGCCACTGGTCGTTACTCACACAACCAAAACTCATTTTTCCTCATGAGGTACAAAAGGACCCTGGACATCCAACGTACGGAGTAGAAAATTTTCTATCCCCAGCTGGGATTCGAACTTGCGTCACCGTGCGTAGAAGCCTCGTGTGATACTCCACTCGGCCCCAGTGACAATTTTCGATAATTACAATAATAATAATAATTATTATTATGATATTCTTGAGCAGCAAATCACTAAGGACTTGGTTCATACTCGGCGGTGCTTGGCGTATAACTATAACGTATTTCTTTTGTATAATAATTTTGGTATAGTGTTAAATTGAGCATCCTGTATAATAAATTGGGTATAGTGGTAAATTGAGCCTCCTGTATAATAAATTGGGTATAGTGGTAAATTGAGCCTCCTGTATAATGAATCGGATATAGTGGTAAATTGAGCATCCTGTATAATAAATTGGGTACAGTGGTAAATTGAGCCTCCTGTATAATAAATTGGTTACAGTGGGTAAATTGAGCCTCCTGTATAATAAATTGGGTACAGTGGTAAATTGAGCCTCCTGTATAATAAATTGGGTACAGTGGTAAATTGAACCTCCTGTAGAAACTCAGATTACTCAGGAGCCACCATTTTATTCTGTTTGTGAATCCACTAGCTTGCATGTTCCATGTGAATGTCATTGTCATAAATCTGCTAAATTGGGTATCCGAAACCACTACTTAAAACATTAAGGAAAACTTCATTTAAACTTTCGGCAAATCAAAGTTGATCAAAAAAGTTCCTTCTACGTAAGTACAGTGAGATACCCACCTAGAATGTACAAAATGCAGTTCAATTCAAAAGTATGTATGATTTTATTTGTGGTGAAGCACAAGGCTTTTTCACAATTTTTTTGGATAGCGCATTATTACTAAAAGCCTCCTTTACTTTTCGAATTCTATTACATTAATTGCTATTTACTCAGGTAATGCCGCCACTTGTCGTTACTGACACAAGTAACTACTCATTTTTCCTCACGAGGTATGAGTGGACCCCGACATGCCTAGCGCGCTAACTCACTCTGCCACAGTGACTACTTCAATTCAAAAGTATGTACATTCCTATGTATAATAATGTTTATGATTAATTTATTTTTATTAATACATTACCAATAGTATTTATTAACACGAACAGATAAATGTGAACGTGATTCAGTAATAAAACTAAATGAGCCAGCGTCGATGGCATGTTGAATACACCGGTTCCCTTCAGAACACCGAAGTTAAGCGACATCCAGCGAGGTTAAGACTTGGATGGGTGACCATTCAAATTCTAATTCTCGTGACGCTGGCTTTCCCCGGCTGGCGGTGAGGTCAATGTGAGTAGCAGGTTTGTGAGTTTCCTGCGAATGGAGGGTAAAACCCCCGTCGTGATATGACCATGGCAGTTGAAAGCGACGTTAAACCCCACTTAAAAAAAAAAAAAAAAAAAAAAAAAAAAAAAAAACTAAATGAAAAAAAAAATTACAATACCGAGAAAATCAGCTCAAACAATCATCACTAAAATTTTCGTAGAACTTTCGTTTTTGCAAAATTAAAATTAACGTCCCGGTGGCAAAGCACAACAGTTCTTTTTCAAATAATTCGAGAAAAAAAAATAAAATCCCGCCAACAGACTCGACAGCACAGTTGCGTCAGCATGCAGACTCAGACGGAGAGATACTGAATGCTGACTTGCTGAAGGAGAGCGGTGAGCTTGTGACTTTATGAGAGCACTGAAAGCTCACACCAGCGGAAAAGAAAACTGAGAACTTTGGGAGACACAAAGCATGCAGCATATTTTCATTGTAATTACGCTCTGTAGATGAAAGGGCAGAAGTTTCTCTCCGGAGAGAACACGCATGTCCAGGGGCAATTTGCATCCGAAAAGGTTTTTAAAATGGTGCCTTTTAATTAGCACTTGTTTGTAATTAGGTTTGATCGAACAAATTATGCAGGGCAAGTCTGGACAAGGTAATGAGCGATAAATTGAAATATAGGACAAGTAAAAAGATAGATAAGTAAATTTATTTTATGACAAAATGATTCATTGGAATGTAATCTCCAAATTTTCTATTTTTTTTTTTTTTTTTAAAGATGAGTGTTTCACAGCCGTTTTTATTTCGTAGCCATGAAACAGGAGCTACTGTAGACGCTTGTGGTCTGTGTTGTAGCCTGCCCATCCCGTAGTATGCCTCCTCTCTGATGGGCGAGAAGTGACACAATACTTCCCAATTAGGTGCTGGGTCAACACGAGCGCACCGGAAGGTATCCCTTACAAACAATTGTAACCAAATTAAGAATACAAATTTTTGTCGGCACGGGGGATCGAACCCGGGACCTTCCGCATGGCAAGCGAGTGCTTAACCACTGAGCTAATCGCGCGCTGTATTTGTATATTAAACATAGATATCAATTGAATTTTCCAGAAGACCTTACAGCTGGGACCAAAGTTTTTCTCATCTTCATCATAATTCTTAGAAATTAATATTTTCTATTGGCTACTCTTAAAATTCAATCAGTTTCATTTCTATTGTTTTTTACCATTATTATAAATAATAATTTCTTTGTGACATCCAACCTACAGCTATGATGTGCCTATCTACCTCTGACTAATATATTGGTATATTATTACAAATATTTAGTTGCCTATGTATTTATTATACTTTATCATCACACCCTCCATTATAGATCTCGTCTCCACGTTATCACCTCTAATTGGTTTTATCACCTCTAATTGGTTTTAACCTAATGAGAGCCCTCGCTGATAACCGCGTTACTATCAAGGTTTATACCTGGACCCTAGATCCTGGGGGTTGTTTTAAGTGTCAACCAGGGAAGGGATTACGGAGACCCCTGGGTCAAACAAAACTACCCCAGCTGATATTATTCCGCCTGCACAATGTCTATTGGTCTGTGTGTAATTTAGTGTCCGCGGAATTTCTTAAAAATTATCTTATTTATTTTAAAAAAAAAAACTTGTTTTGGTAGGATATTATAGTCAAATAAGGGTTTCAGTGCCCCCCTCTAGGTACAATTCGTAAACTGGATGTAAAAAATTGAGTTCATCTTTCATAACATTCTTCTTCTTCTTTGATGAGTACCCTCTAAAAATTGTGACATAATAAGAAGAAGAAAAAGAAGGAAAAAACACGAGAGGTGATAATTTTTGACTGATAGCTAGATTGATTATCATTTGCAATATGAATTATCTTTTTCACTGCAATGTAAAGAAGCCTAAAGATGTGCCCGAATTTAATTGCACGCAAAGAAAGTGTGATAGCTACAGGGTAAGAGATAAGACAGACGGACTCCAACTGGGGAGAATCCAGTAGTTATTGTTTTCCAATAACTTCCTGATTAGGACACGACCTCTGGTATCGATATTATTTTCGTCCTATCTTATAGACTGGTCCAGAGCCCTAGACGCTGAAAATCTCTTGTCCAACCAACCAGTCAGTCTGTTATCTTTTCTCTAGAAAACAGGTTCTAGAAAAGGACTTATAGAATACTTTTATAGATTCTTTTTAGTGAGTAGGTACCAGTCACTTTGGCAGGTACAGCAACTTCCTCTTTACAAGATATCAAAGTTTTGGTTGGATCTTTGGAATCGACGAGGAAATTCAGATCAAAGAACTGAAGGGATGACTGGATTGGTTTCATCATGATGAGGTATGGATTGTTTAGCTGTAAAACTGTACTCTGAGAAATCTTCTAATTCTCTTATTGCTTCTCATTCGTAATTTTCTTATTCCTCTTTCTCGTCTTCTCAATACCAAGTTCAATTTTCAATTACCTTTACCATTCATTGCATTCAACTCACTTCATTCACTCACTTGTCTAAAGAGCTAAATTTAGAATGCAGTTTGTACAAAAGGACTTTTGCCTCAATTACTGGAAGTTATAAATAGTTTCCCCTGAATTTCAGCTCAAAAGTCCTGGTGATTGTCCTGTACACAACTATCCAGAGTCATTTCTCGTTCACCTTTGCAAAGGACACCCCCTCCTCTAGAACAGAACCCCTTAAAACTATCGCCAATGAAAAGCAAAGGGTGAACTCCTAGCTCTTTTCAAAAAGGCTCAGCAACTCTTAGTCAAGGAAAATTTCGCGAGTTGGAACTATGATAGTGACCTATCTGAGAAAAACGCCATCGCTCTGGTAAGGACCTGGCATTTAAAATTTCTTTCTGAAGAAGTATATCTTTCAAACAATGAGAACGTGCATATCCCAAACACTAGGATGGTTGAGGGTAAAAGTCCAGATGTCAATAATTAGAGCAGTGTCAATAAGAATGAGGGAGATGAGGAAGAAAGTGCGGGGTGTTGAATGTGAAGATGGGGCGGGAATGTTAATATTTGAAAGTTGTTAAACATTGAAGAAAAAAAATATATATAGGTACATATATAAAAAATCAGAACGTGTTCGTGCTTGAAACTTTTATAAATTTTCTGTGTTCCTTCATTGTCACACGTATTTTTACGTGATGTTTTGTATAAATCTGTCTTTTACTCAGGCATAGAGAAGTATCGACAAGACTCTCAAGAGATGTAAAAGCTACAAGCAAAAATACACTGCACATTATGGACACAACACTTCCTCACGAATAGTTCACATCAATATACAAATGGCAAATGGCGATAAAAATTTAACGACTTTCTATTTTCGATGTACTTTGAGATTTTTACTATTTTTTTTACAGACGGACAGACAAACAAGAAACCAATGTACCTCACAACTTTTCTGTTTTATTAAATTTTATTAAAAAATAAAAAAACAAACACAAGGGGTACTTCCGATACCTATCTAAAAATAATTATTAAATTTCAAAGTGAAAAAAGTGCCCATCCAATCGTGACCTGTAAGCGAGAACCATTTTTCCGCGGAGAGGTATATTTTCCAAATGTGCACTTGTAGTTAAGTGGTTAACGCGCTGGTCTGGTAATCCAGGTAGCGTAGGGATCCGTTGGTTCGAATCCCACCCAGTGCATGAATTTTTCCTCATTAATTTGAATTTTTGACCAGATAATAATAAGACTCGGAGTGTTAGGTGGTAGGTAATGCTTTAAGCATTAACCTCACCTGGCGAGTTACCTTCCACTAAGTCGTGTTATTATAATTATAAATTTTGGGGAACGATGATTTTGAGCATCATGACTAATATGACTACACTTCCATGCTGTGAACGAACCACATGGTTGTATGTACATTGTACAATATTGTCTATGCTGATGAAATCATTGACGGGGGATTGGCTGCTGCAAAACCAAGACATAGTGTCCTGATAATATAATCCTCAGTTCCTGTCATATCTATGAGAAATCTAGTGTAGTTTTGACTGAAGTCCGATTTGGCTACCATTTTAATGTAGATCATAAAATTCGATTTCAGCACAACACGTCACTGGAGGCGACTCGTCTGAGGAAAAGTCTCCATGACAAGCTGAGAACTGTGTCCTGTGAGACTTTCAAAGATGACATCGTCACCTATGTGTCATGCTTCCAGTTCAATAACCTTGGCCTTGCAGCACTACCCACGGAAAAGTATTCACGAGTGAGTGGTTTTATAAACTATTTAACAAGTCAATAAACTACATATTTTATATAATAAGTAGGTATAGTACATAGGTACATTTATTTATTTATTAATTTCAACATTATTTTTATAATAAACTTTGTTCAGTACATATAAGTAATTAGAGAGTACAATTTTTAAAGATAAATGTGATAATAATGAGAAAAGTAATTCTAGTAAGTATAGTTTTACATTGAATATTTACATACAAAGTTTTACATACATTGAATATTTACATAAAAGTTTTTATTAAAAAAACAAAACCTGATCAAGAGTGGTGTGAAATTCTTTACCAATAAATGGTACTAATTTCTAGTTTCCGATGTAGCGACTATTCACAATTTTTAAGGTTATTACAGCAATAACCTCATCATTGTTATAAATTCTTAACTCTGCATTGTTCTCGTTGCTCATTTTTCCTCATGAGATATGATTGTAGAAAAAAAATTGCACTGTATAATTTGTTGGTTTATTCAGTTTTTGGTGTGAAACAATCCCTCGACCCGAGTCTGAACAATTCAGTTATTTAAAGCTAATTTTTACTATCTAAATCCAATTCCTTATTTCTAGTTAAGAAAACTGAAGTTGGACATGCAGAAAATATTTGCCACCCCTAAACTTTGCAAATATGAAGCTGACAACACTGTACCTTCCGTAGACAGCGCTGCCCAATGTAATCTGGACTTTGACCCAAGTAAGATACCAGGGATTTGTAAAATTATTACTATACTTACTTTCCGTGTCCATGAGTGATGTCATGGTGTTGAAAGGATTCATATGGGTGATCCTTTTGGACCCCTAGAAGCAGTGTTCTGGGCTACCGTGTAAATAAATTCAAACGTGAGAAAGAGGTTGACCAATGCCGACCCCAAGTTGATTTGGGAGGAGGGAGGAAATAACAAATTTCATAACGTTTAATTTTGAATCTAAATACAGCTGAACCTAAATATATGAGGACTTAAGGGACCACAAAAAATTAACTAGTATTTATGTAAATCAAGTGTACAATAATTTATTCCTTATTCATTTTAAATTAGTGAAGTCCCGGGGAAATCTACCGGTACACGGCTAGTGTTCTCTAAGTCACCACTACCTAATTTGTTGCCTTCTCAGCGGTGATCAACATCATGGCGACGAGCAGGGATCCCGCTGAGCTAGAGCACTACTGGCGGGAGTTCAGGACCAAGACAGGCAAGCTGATGAGGCACAAGTACGCCGAGTTTGTGCAGCTCTTCAATGAGGGTGTCCAACTGAACCGTAAGTTGACCAGCCCTTGTGTATGAACCCTTTGACCTGTGCTTGATAATTTGTATGTGCGCCTGGTATTCTTCCAAGTATGCAATGTAGAGTACACTTTACATCATAGCAGAGAAGGCTTCTTTTTGTTATTATTAGGTCTTTCTTTCTCTTGTCTCTTCAAAAATAAAATACCAGGCTAAGTGCTATCTTTCAATTCATTCAAGAGACCTGAACTTGACCACGTATTGATGGTACCAAAATTATTTTCTTAGTTTAAGAGGGAATTATTTTATCAGGTATCTCTTCTTTGCAGAATGTAAAAATAAATTCCGACAAGGACTCTTAAGTATAACAGACATCTCTTTAAATAAATATTTATTTAAAAATCATAATTATGTTCCATAAATATGACTTTATATCCAGACTACAAAGACGCAGGTGACTATTGGCTGTCTGTCTACCGTCAGCCCGACTTCAAGGAAACCATAG
This sequence comes from Bactericera cockerelli, assembly GCA_024516035.1. Classification (NCBI taxonomy): domain Eukaryota; kingdom Metazoa; phylum Arthropoda; class Insecta; order Hemiptera; family Triozidae; genus Bactericera; species Bactericera cockerelli. The sequence goes on from CM044961.1 coordinate 15,089,910, forward strand.
AGAAGCTTTGGAATGACGTAAAGCCTCTGTACCGAGAGCTCCATGCCTACGTCAGGCGAAAGCTGCTTGAAAAGTACGGGCCAACAGTTGTGTTTGAGAAGGAGCCAATCCCCGCGCATCTCTTGGGTGAGTAGCGGTTGTGACTACTGCCCGTAGTCCAGAGATCCTGAGTTCGATTCCGGGTTGAAGTAGACTTTTCGCACAGAAAATTCTGTTCCCTCCGAACATGTGAGGCTGGCAATTCCGGCCCTACCCAGGCTGGGTGAGGTTAATATGGGTAGCTGGTACGATTCCCAGCGTATGGAGGGTAAAACCCCCGTCCTGTGTACCTCAAGTCAGAACGTTAAAACCAAATAGAATCAATGGACATGAAAGGAGCCTAGACATTGTATCTGGGCGTCCATATAATCCTCTCACCTCCGTGATTTAGTTATCAATACCTACCTCACGGACACGAAATTATTATTATCTTGGGTGAGTATTCAATATTCAGGATGACAAATATTGATATGATATTTTATAGCTCAGCAGTTCAATCGATAAAACGGCAGACTCATGATCTGGAGGTCTGACGCTCGTTCCAGAAAGCACCCTAAGTCCCCAATCCCCAATTATGAAACAGGATTAGACTAACTAATCCTATACTATCCCTTGACACGCCCTCTTATAGGAATTTCAACCAATCACAGCGCATTTATATCAGCTGTTAAGTAAGAGTGGCTTGGATTAACAAATCCTAGATATTCATTCCTGTTTCATAATTCGGGCCTAACTCCCTAAATCCCCCTTTCAACCATCATACAACGCACTCTGATTGATTAATTTGAACGAAAATAATAACCAATCAGAGTGCTTTATGTGATGGTTGAAAGAGAGATTTTGGGATTATGAGAATGGTTCCTGGAATGAGGGTCTTGGGTCCTACGTCTGATGAATATTTTACTAAAGCTAGTTTGAGTAATTGTATCACGATTGAGATTAACACAAAAGTGATAACTTTTCGAATAATTTACTGTAGTAACAATTACTTTACCGAAAAGAATACTTTAGTAACAATTACTTTACCGAAAAGAATACTTCACTCAGGTAATTATTATAAAAAAGACCGATATATATGAAATATACGAACCTAAGTTCAAATATAAATACCGAAAAGTTCATCGGAATACCTCTTATTTACTACCGTGTTCATAGAATCGCATCATGATAAAACAAATTATTGAGGAAAACGCTTGAAATTTTAAAAGGGAAAGACGAATTTCCTAGAACAATGTCGATTGTTAAAAATGATTAAGCAGCAGTATCAGCACAAAGTAGGCAAACAAGAGAAAAAAATACAATCTTCTAATTATAATGAATTTCTATCATAATAGTATTATTTAATTGCCTCATCATAGGGTGGCGTCATCGTGAACGATGGTAGCCAGACCGTGAAGGAATGACTCAGCACTTCTAACACTGTCTTTAGAAGGAGGCTAATAATTGACAAGGGCCCCCAGAACCAAGCCAATGCTGGTCTACTCCCTGTTTATAGTCCCCCAGCCTCACTGATCATTATTATTATTACAGGAAACATGTGGGCTCAGAGCTGGCATAACATTTACGACATCTCCCGACCCTATCCGAACAAGACCGAGCCTGACATCACACAGGAGCTCAAGGACCAGGTAACCCGCAGACCATTGGTTTGAACCTTAGAAATACCTGCAAGTCCACTTCAAAGTCATTTGAACATTCATAATACTTCATAACTATACAATACACATACTGAACAAACTAAACAGCCGTCATTTGTCGGACATCATCTTTCATACGTGAAAAACTGACTCATGTAAAATAAACTTCCACATTTTTTCTACAAAATACTTTTTATTTCAATATCTTAACTTAAATATTAAACACATGGCAACAAAGTCAAATGTAGTCATGCGCACTGCGCCACCCTGTATATAAAGAAACACAACTATTACAACCTTTGTTATTCTTTTACAATTCATTTCTGTGAAAGAATAATGAGAATGATGCTTGTGTAGTTCAAGTAAAAAATGTATATATATATATATATATTTTTTTTTTTTTAACTCATTTCTATTGTACCTATTTCATAAATGAGGTACAACACAACCCATAACAAATAGGGTAATAGTACCTCATAAACTCACAATATTTAATGTATAATACGTAAAATTAAAATAAATAAAGAGTATTTTGTTTAAAAAAAAAAAAAAAAATTCTCCATCTCACCAGGGCTACACGGTACTCAAGATGTTCAAGAAGGCGGAGGACTTCTTCCTGTCGCTCAACATGAGCAGGATGACGCCTGACTTCTGGCAGAACTCCGTGTTTGTGCGACCCAAAGACAAGGACATCGTGTGTCACGGCTCAGCCTGGGACTTCCATGACGGCAAAACTTACAGGTCAGTTTAGCCTGAAGGTCAGTGGTTCGAGTCTCGAGTATGGCGAATAATGAGTGAGGCCGGTTAGAAGAATTGTGATTAACACAAAAATATTATAACTTTTTTATTTTCTTCTGACTGACCGATCAAAAATCGTTTGGTATATTGAAATTATTAATCAAGCCGTCGTCTGTCAATGGCATGTTGAATACAACAGTTCTCGTTCAGTCACTGAAGACAGCGTCCAGCGAGGCTAGGACTTGGATGGGTGACCATTCAAATTTGAACCTATTCCCGACCCCAATCAGACTGGGTGAGATTAATTTGAGTAGCAGGTTTGTGAGTTTACAGCAAATGGAGGGTAATAGCTCCGTCGTGATATGACCATGCAGTTGAAAGTGACGTTAAAGCAAAGTAATAATAATAATTTCTTAGAAGCTTTTATCATTAGCTTAGGAAAAGAACCTTAGTAAAAATCCAAAATTGTTAATAAAAAAATAAATAAAAAACTGTGCAATAACTTTTTAGAATCAAGGTGTGCGCTCTGGTAACGGAAGACGACTTGACCACCATCCACCATGAGATGGGCCACATAGAATACTACATGCAGTACAGCCACCAGTACCCATTCTACCAGGCGAGTCCCAACCCCGGCTTCCACGAGGCTGTGGGAGACACCATTGTGCTATCGGCGAAGACACACAAGCACCTAAAGCGAATTGGTGAGTCTTGAGAAAAAAAAATATACATAAAATAATAATAACTCCGTGGTCGTGAGATAGGGACAGATACCAATATCACGGTGGTGAGAGGATTATATGGACGCCCAGATCCAATGTCAAAGCTCCTTGCATGTTCATTGATTCTGTTTGGTTTTAACGTCCTGATAGTCACTATTAAAACCAAACTGACAGTGACATAAAATGATGTGTTTATTTGTGTTATCACATCTTTGACATGTAGCACAAAATTACAGGTCTTTTTTGGGGTATCTTATATCCTGATTTTAGTAAACTGTCTATAATTCACATCAAAACAGTCCTCATTTTTACTTGTTTAGCATGCGAAGTGTAGACTGTGTAGAGCCAAAAAAACTCTGATCCCTCTGAGAACATAACTCTTTGGTGGCATTGAAGTTAATAAATTCTGGGGTGTCGTCTTTCTATCCTTTGGTTGTACCATACTATTTTGTTTTAAATGACTGATTTTTTTTTCAAAAATTATGGTATGGACTATGGTATTTACTCTAACATGCTAATCCTTGGGTGGCGTGTTTGAAACCCAGCCGAAACATTACAAGTTATACTCCCATTTAGGATTTTGGCCAATATGTCTTGGGCTTACTGCTGGAATAATGGGACTCATCAGTCCTAATCGGGCAATATAGATAAGTTGATATTATTACTGTGTGGTGGTTGTCAAGTGGTTAACGCGCTGGTCTGGTAATCCAGGTAGCGCAGGGATCCGTTGGTTTGAATCCAACCCAGTACATGATATTTTCCTCATTCATTCGAGTTTGTGACCACATAATTATAAGACTCTGAGGGTTAGGTGGTAGAAAATGCTTTGAGTATTAACCTCGCCTGCTGGTTAACTTCCATCAAAGAGTGTTATTATTATGAACCATGAACTTGTACTTTTTAGTTTTTCTTAGTTTATGTGAGGAGTAAATTCATACTTTCTCACATAAACTTTGACGATCAGTATTAAAATTAGAATTAAAAAATATTGGGAGGGGAAAAAAATAATTAAGAATTCAAAAACTTTCGGACTAGATAGCAGGATTGTAAGATGACACTTTTCTGGATCTTCCATTTCACTGATTTCCGGATGACAACCATTTCAATGTTCTTCGAGAAATTATATGAAGTCACACCTTCACTTAACATTACAATTGGTATTATTCTAATTGACTTCAGTTTCCACGTCTTCTTCATATATTATGCTCTGGTCTTCGTATTTGCTGATTTTTTCCATTTCTGTTTTTGTGATGTTGTGGGTCAAATTATTATTATTATTATCATAACATCCCCTCCCCCTCCCTCGCCTCCAGGTCTCCTGAAGGAAGACTTCCAGGATGATTACGAGTCCAGCATCAACGAGCTGTTCAAGTTCGCTCTGGAGCGCCTGACTTTCCTGCCCTTCGGCTACCTGATGGATCTGTGGCGGTGGGACGTGTTCAATGGAACCACCCCTGCCAGCCAGTACGAGCAGGCCTGGTGGAAGCTGAGGTGAACCAATGACTGCCTTAACTATCTCCCGCACACTACACTCCGAAGTTTTTCCTGACATCTACTTTTTTAATATGGGTTTATCATCGCTTTCAAGTGCATGGTCATTTTACTATTTAATCTTATGTCTTTGTTTTGTTAATACTCATGGACAACTTTCTTTGTTAATACTCATTTACAACTTTCAATTTAACTCGGATGATCCTATCTTTTGGAAGAATTTCAAAATTGACCTAGAGAGAAAATGTAACTACAATATGTAGTTTCATAGCACAGACGACAGAAATTTTCATACCTATCAAATTTTGGTGATATAGGTAATATCACTTTTGTTACCTTAAGGTATAATTATGATCATTGACAGATTTAAAATTCTGAGTAACATTAAAAATGCTTTTCCGATGCAATCATCATTTCAGATCCAGTTTCACAAGAAAAGGGCCTTGTATTGTAAAGAAAACACATTTCCATAAAATGAGAAAACGTAAATGAGAAATAGGAGCTCATCAATTGAGTCCAATTTTGATCATAAAAAACTCTAGCACAATACAACCCTTTGAATCCATCTAACGCATTTTTTACCTGAATGTAAAAAAAAAAGTTATCATATTAAATTTGTGTTAATCACTTTTGTGATATCACAACTACTCAAACTCGCTTTACTAAATCTACGCTGAAACCGGGACTCGAACCACCGACCTCCAGGTTACTAGTCCACTGCCTTATCGATCAAGCTACTGAGGTTGTTTTTTTTGCCTAAAAGTACCTATAAAAAACCAAACCCTTTTTGAGTCTATTGGTAGCAAAACTAAACACCTTTGTGTCCATTTCAATTGAGTAACCCCCCCTCTCCCAAAATATAACCCTTTGTATCTATCTAACGCATTTTTTGCCTAAATGTATAAAAACCCAAACCTTTTTTGAGTTTATTGGTAGCAAAACCTAACACCTTTGTGTCTATTCCAATTGAATAGATTTATTTATGTATATATTTATTTATTTTTCCTTTATTTTTTTCTTCTATTATATTGTATTTTAATTTGTAATTATTTGTGTTGTATAATATAATAATATGTCCTATTAATAAAGTGTAAATAAATAAATTGAGTAACCCCCCCCCCTTCCCCCTGCAGGGAAGACTACCAAGGGGTGCAGCCCCCGGTGCCAAGGTCAGAGCAGGACTTTGACCCTGGCTGCAAGTACCACGTCCCCGCCAATGTGGAGTACCTCCGCTACTTCGTCTCCTACATCAGCCAGTTCCAGTTCCACAGGGCCCTGTGCACGGAGGCGGGCCAGTTTGACCCCCAGCACCCCGAGGCGTCGCCCCTGCATCAGTGCGACATCTATGGGAGCAAGAAGGCGGGAAATCTGTTCAAGTAAGTCGAGCTGGGGGTCAAACTGTCCCACCTGTGCACAGAGGCGGGGCAGTTTGACCCCCAGCATCCCGAGGCGTCGCCCCTGCATCAGTGCGACATCTACGGCAGCAAGAAGGCGGGAAATCTGTTCAAGTAAGTCGTCGAGGTGGAGAGGGGGTGGAACTCATGTGAATATTTCTGCCCGAACTCATGTGAATATTATGAAGTCACAGAAGCACAATTCGATTGATGTACACACTACACAAACACATGGCTTGAACCAGTTGATTTGTAATAAAAATTAAAAAAGAGAAAATTCAGTTGATACGTACAATACACATATATGTTATTTTTTTAAATTGTATCTAATGATAATATTTGAATTACCTTGTACCTTTGATTTATAAAATCTTTATATTTGTTATATATAAAAAAGGAATTCTCATTTTTTTATAAACCTTTTGAAAGATTGATTTTATTAGAAAAAATGTATCTACTATTAAATTACTACACATAATAATATTGTTTGCGTTTATATTATTATGCTAGTCAAGTAAATATGTAATTACACGTTTACAATCTCATTTATTTACTTTTACAGAAAAATGCTGTCACTGGGAGCATCGAAACCCTGGCCTGTGGCTATGGAAGTCTTGACCGGGCAGAAGACGTTGGACGCGGGTGCTATCCTGCTCTACTTTGACCCCCTGTACAAGTGGCTGAAGCGAGAGAATGAGAGGTCCGGGACCTTTGTGGGCTGGGAGAAAGGAAGAAATGGTGAGTTTTGAAAGCTGTTCAAGCCAGCGTCGCGCGTCGATGGCGCGTTGATTGTTGAATGCACCGGTTCTCGTAGGATCACCGAACGTCCAGCGAGGTGAAGACTTTGTGATGCTTGGCCCAACCCACGCTGGGTGAGGTTAATATGAGTAGCGGGTATGTGAGTTTTCTGCGAATGGAAGGTAACAACCCCATTGTGATATCACCATGTTGTTGAAAGTGACGTTAAATCCATATTAAAAAAAGAAAGCTGTACGACATAATCTTTCAACAACCTAAGACAAGGCGCAGTAGAACTATGTAGATATTACTTTTTCTATTCAAAGTAAATGACCTTTAGGTACCTACAAAACAGTCCTGGTAATAACACTCAAACCATTTTCTACCACCTAACCATTTAGAGTCTTATTATTATACTCAAATAATTCGAACCAACGGATCTCTACGCTACCTGGATTACCAGACTAGCGCTTAACCACTTGACTACCAATCGATCTCAATCAATCAATTTCCCCACCTTCAGCACAAGACCCTCATTGTTTACCAAAAGTATCTACCAAAAGTAATACACCCTTTTGTTTTCTCCGACCGATGATATCACTCAATGGGATCTCGGCCTTCCACTTAAAAAAATTAACTACTTTTTTCAGGAGTTTACCCATCTGATCAAGAACTGATTCAAGCCCTGAAGAAAACGTAGATTGCTGTCTCAATGGAAGAAAACAACGGATAAGCAGTTTCTCCTCTGTCTTCACAAGTTCCACCCGATAGAATTAAAACTGCCTTCCTATTAATTTTTTGTGGCAGGTACCTATGAAGTGAATGTTCAGTGTTCAGTCCCCGGTAGCTCAGTTGTCTGGTCAAGGCGTCGCGTTGGCTTGGTAATCCAGAGATCGCGGGTTCAAAATTCAGCCGGGACATGACAAGTTATCCTCCCATTTGGGTTTTTGACCACATAATAATAAGTCTTGCGCGTACTGCTTTAATATTATTATTATAAGTCTTGAGTTTGGGACTTATTAGTCGTAATCGAGCAGTATAAATAAGGCGGTATTACTATAGATTTATCATTAGGGCAAAGGACTCGTAACCTGGAGGTCGGTACTTCGAGTCTTGAGTACCTATTTTGAAATTTGCTAAGGGTTATGATGATCCTGTGTAATCGCCTTGTTTTGGGAACCGATGCTGAAAATTCAAATCTTCGCGGTATATTGATAGTGTGAACAAGGCTTTGTACACCCTCGCAGTTATCAAAAAACATTATCCACCCGATTTTTCCCAAGTAATCAATATTTAATGTGATAAAGGTAATTTAATATCTTATTTTACTATTATTTTTTGAAATGAATGCTTTCCAAGAGGAAATATTTGAGAAAATAATATAACACCATTGGTAGTAGTCACCGTGGCAAAGTGAGTTAGCGCGCTAGGCATTGCACACACGGTGACCTGGGTTCGATCCCCAGCGGGGCAGGAATTTTTCTGCTCTGTACTTGGATGTTCGGGGTCCACTCATATCTCGTGAGGAAAAATGAGTAGTTACTTGTATGAGTAACGACCAGTGGCGGCATTATCAGAGTAAAAAGAAATTAATGTAATAGAATAATTCGAAATGTGAAGGAGGCTCTTAGTAATGCTGCGCTACCCACAAAAATTGTGAAGAGGCCTTGTGCTTCACCACAAAAAAAAATAATAATAAAAAAAAATAATAAAAAATAATATAACACCATTGGTTAATTTTTGGAAATAAGCGAAAATAATTTGTATTGGTACACCTTATTGATAAAGATACGAGGAGGTAACAATGGAGCGGTATTTATTGACGTACTGAATATTGAAGCCTCCAGAATATTGTGCGTGTTAAACGATAAAAAGCGTTTTTTGAAAAAATTAAATTTATTAGTATATTTTTCTCCTCTTGAAATGTGATTGAATTTTTTGTACTTATATATATATATGATGTAAACTAGTAGGTACTATGAATTGACCAAAATAAAACGTATTTTTTTACGCCATCACCCTTTCGGGCATGGTCTGAGATATTTTTTTTTGTTCGTTTATTTTTGTTCATTTATCCATTGCGTAATGTACTTTTCTCGAAGCGTGCGCTTTATTAAATTTAGACTAGGAAGTAGGAAATTTCAGAAAAATAGGTAAATAACTATCCAAGAAACTACAATAATTATGTATTTTGCATGCTTCATTGGATTATTTCATAGAAAAGCTATATACCTGAACAGATTAGGCTCATGAAGTGAGATTAGTAGTATTAGTACATATAATTACTCGTACCTATATACCTACTTTAATTATAATATGAAGTTTGGAGTTTAAATTTGTCATCTAAACTAATGTTTAGATATATCTATATTTATTTTTATTTCTGAAATTGTATTTTGTATTATAAAAAAAAAAAATAAAGAGTATTGAAAAAAAAAAAATCTAAGCTTAGATCCAAAAATGGATCGGCAAGTTAGTCCTCCAATCCCCCTTTCTCATGTCACTCCCGTTTAAAGCGCACTGGCCTTGCTTCACTATACACAGTTTCTCCTGATAATGTTACCTCCAGGAAATTGATAAAAGTAAACAAATTTTTATCACCATTTGAAATTTTATGGAAATTTTTATTTGAAAATTTCGAAAAAGATTTTGCCTGAGTTACGAGGATAGAACCTCTTTTAACCTTTTAAATTCGGTACCTAATTTAATTTAAAAAATTCTCTTGCTAATGTTTGAAGTTAAAATTAATATGTACTTGTCCGTAAAGGCTGAAGTAGTGATCAATCAAGTGTCCAGCAGCTTACTTGTTACTCTCACTAAATGATGTCATACTTCGATTTAAATTTAAATTAATACCTAGTTAGTTAAGTGAAGTGTTCAAAGCTTTAGGAACATGGTGTTTGAATCCCTTGTTGCCGATTTATTGAATCGGTACATTGGGGAATATGTGCAGAATTTGGACAAGAACCAACTGAAGATTGGTATTTGGGGAGGTAAGTTTCTGCTTGGAGTGACGAATTTTGAAGCATGATATTTGTGGGTCAAGGATACTGTAGTAAGTTCTCCTGATGCTACACTACTTTGTCATCTTTATTCCATTCCTACCATGACCTGTGTCCTCCTATTCTGTTATTTAATAGTTACAAATAAACTTAATCTTCAATAATTCAATGAAACAACTGGAAAAATAATGTTGGTTTTAATCATTGGGCTGGAACAGTTAATTCATTGCAGTTTTAGAACTGAATGACATAGGTTGGGTAAGGTTAATGTGAGTAGCAGATCTTTTTGCCCAGCAAATAGTGGCTAAAACCACCACTGGTAATAATCAGACCAATTTCAAAAAAAAAATAAAACTCTAACATGTGCATATATTATTACTAGCCGTTTGCCCGTGCTTTGCAACGGGACTAAATTTCAAATTTACTAAGGCATGGCCGTACTGCTGGACAGCAATGCCTTTTTGAACTTTTTATAATTTTTCTGGACAAAGCGATAATGGTTTTGGGGGGGTCAATTCTGAGACATTTTTTGCTATCTCTTACCGTTTTGGCTAAACAACTCCGGACAAACAAACAAACAAACATAGGTAGGTAGGTAGGTAGGTAGGTAGGTAGGTAGTCCTTTTTTCTGTTTTATATATAGAGATGTACGGTATGTACCTTCATGTTGCAGTTAGGTACAGTTAGATATTTTTTTAGTAGCTGTTTTAGGTTTCTAAGATTTTAAAATATTTTGATATGTTATGTCTGTTCAGTACAAACGTAATATGTAGTAGGTACTAGTATGACTGAAGCCTTACTTTCAACCAGTGATATGTGATACAAGCAACAGGAAAATACTGGGTGTATACCTAACCTGTGTCTGCTTTTTATGTTAAAACTTTCCCAATACACTCTGTGAAACCACATGCATAATAATCAAAAATAAAAACTTTAATATCAACATGACTGAGTAAGTAGATATATTACCTATTGAACCTAATAATGTGGAAGAAGAACAGTCAAGAGTAAATTTGAAATACCTAGGTACCTACCCGTACACTTTCCTCTATTAACATTGATTTTATTATTTATTTATTTTTAATTGTTGATGCATAATGATTAAAAAAAAATCAATGTCAATCGTAAAAGTGTAGGTGTACCTAGGTATTTCAAATTTACACTTGACTGTCCTTCTTCAATGTTATTAGGTACAAGAATATGTACCTACTTACTCAGTCATGTTGATATTAAAGTTTTTAATTTTTTACCTGATCATGAAAATGTGATTATTCATTGTTTTACTGTTTTTTTATCTCATTTTTTTGTTTTTTGTTTTGTTTTTTTTTTTTTTTTTTTTTTAAATACCTACCTACATTTAATTTTATCTTTAAAATCTGAAAAAGTGTTTGATAATATCAATAATCTTATCTACATTAATAAATTACCTCTATCTGTTACATTTAAAAGATAGGTAGTCAGTTAATTTTACTTTTAATTTTTTTTTTTAATTCTCTAAGTTATGTCTCACTTCTATTGAAATATAACGAAAGAAGCTCCTTTGTCCCAGATCAATAATATTTTACTTCATAGATACAGTAATATGTACTTACATTAGTTAGTAGTGGCAATGAAAAATAGTATTTTTCACTATGTAGATATGAGCTGTCAAGACATCAAGTCCAGCTAGCTCATTATGTGATGAAATTATGATCAAGATTGTTTTATTACATGAAAATCAAGATGCATCAACTAGGGTGTGTCCATGTTATGGTGTATATTGTTTTAATTCCTAGCATTATATAACCTTGTTACTAGTCCATGATGAGCACACCAAGTATAGCCATTCCATTGAATGAACTGGAGTTACTATAATATTTCTGTTATGATATGTACCTATAGATTTGAGATCTACAACTAAAAGGTCACATATATAATATTTCTGGTGTAAGTATCTTAGGGATCAAATTTAGTTCATCAGCAGTATCTATGGTTACCACTTCAATAGTAGAGTGCTGTATAGCTTGATGAGAAATCAGGGTTTCATACCCCAGAGAGTCATCAATAAAATAAGTCTCAAGAGTTGGTAATAATTTTGAGGCTAAGGACCAAATTTAAAAATAGAATTAACTTTGAAATTTAAGCAAGTCTCTCCCTCAAGTTGAGCTATAGTGTGCTGTGGGTGGTTGAAACTCTGACTTGATGGAGGTTCTAGTTTATCTTTAAGTTTTAGAATTTGGCCTTAAAGTGTCATTTATTTGTTTTCACATGGTTTAGTCTCAATATTGGTCCATGAAGCACCTGTTTTTTTTGTTTTTGATTTCTTTATGGCTTGCTTAAAAACTGTTCATGTATGATTCCAAAAACCACCCAGATTTCACAGCAGTTTGCAATAATTAAAGTAAGTGGTTACTTGAAAAAATATCCAATAGGTATACCTACCTATAACCTACCTATCTATAACATAGCTTAATCTATCTTTGCAATGCAGGTTCAATTTTTCAGTCATGAGTCATTTATTATCTCAAGGTACAAGGTCATAGACTATAGTTAGGTACTAACCACAGCATTGTACAGTATGGATTGTCTTATTTAAGCCCATAGTGATAAACACAGGTAAAAGTAAGTACCTACCTATTTTCACTTGTACATAAGATGTGTTACATCAGGTAATGTAATAGCTGTATAGATCTACTAATCATAAGACAGCTCAAAATTTATTACATGATTTGCACTTTTGTTTTTAAATTATTTTAAATGCTTTGTTTTGACATTATTCACTCACTACTATTACTTCCGAGAAATTTCTAATATTAGAAATCGGAAGTATTGTGTTCGTTTTTGTAAAAAAAAATATTTTTTTGCTCCGATTTCAATTTTTTTCATATTTCTGGACGTTTCATAACCTACTGAGTAAATTTGGTTTTGTGTCCGTCTGTCGGTCTGTCGGTCTGTCGATCCGTCGATCCGTCGGTCTGTTAAAACGATTCCTTGTAACGCGCAAATCTCGGAAACTACTAGACCGATTTTGTTGAAATTTTGCGCACATCTAGGAGACATTCTGTAGATGGTCCCATTTTAAATTCATCGAATTCATACTAGCGGTTCTGGGTGAAAGAGACCATGCGCCTGACCACTAACTTTTTACTTAAACGCTTATATCTCGTGAACGTTACACCCGATTTTGATGAAATTTTGTAAGAACATGCAAATTACTGTTTTACTTAAGTTATTTATATTTATTTCTAAATTAATTATAATTTGACTTTGATATTTAAGAAAATCCAAAATTTTGGACAAAAAAGTAAAAAAATAAGGACCACGACTTGCCGATACAGAATTTTTTGTAGAATCTAGAATGTAGAAAAAACGGTTTTCTATCATATAAAACAAATTTGAAGAAAATCGGTTCATCCGTTTTGGAGATACAAGTAATTTAGTATAAAAACTCAAAATTCGCACGTGTAAACAATGTGAAACAATCACGAGGAAGTATTGTGTCCATAATTGGCAGTGTTTTTTTTACTTTCCTTATCCTATAGAAAGGAATGTATTTTAGGTAGTAGCCAGGTCTGTGGTACCTGCATATGGAGGTAGTTGATGTATCTCTGGGAGTTCCTTATCAATATTTTCCTATGCAAGTAGAACCTCTCTAGCTCGATGGATAAAACGGCGGAGGCTGGTGGTTCGAGTCCTAAGTTAAGCAAAAATTTAGAAAAAATTTAGTATACGTAGTTTTGATATATCACAATTATGATTTGTGTTAAATATGACAACTAGACGAGTAAAATTTTATGTAAGACAGAATATTTATTAAAATGTAGACAAAAAAAAACTCTTCTGAGTTTTAGAAATACAAGTATCAATAAATAACATTACTACTTGAGAATATTGTGGCAGCAATAAAACTGCAGACAGAATACTACACATACTCATGTAGCAAATCTGCGTGGGAAGTTTGGCTTCTTAAATTGACAAGTAGCACGGATTGGCCAAGTGCCAGAACTGCCTAATTGAAGATTTTTTTTCATATCAATTGTCAATGGTTATTATACCCATTATTATGAACTAATTAAAACCAACATTTTCTCAAATTTTAAATTTCATAATGAAAATGGCATGACAAAGCAACGTTCAGCGAGGCTAAAACATGAATGGTTGATTGGTCAAATTCAAACCCTTGTGATGCTGTCTATTCCCGATCCCACTCAGGCTAGGTGAGGTTAATTTGAGCAGTGTGAGTTTCCAGCGAATGGAGGGTAAACTTTAGGTAGTTGAAAGCACACTTCCCTCTTAAACACTCGTTGAAATCTTTGAACCTCGGTTACTTGAGGATAAATTATTTCATTTTTTTAAGTTATCATAGGTATTTGTGTTAATCACTTTCGTGATATCACAACTACACAAACTCGCTTTACTAAATCTACGCTGAAACCGGGACGTGAACCACCGACCTCCAGGTTACAAGTCCGCCGCCTTATTGATCAAGCTACTGAGGTCGGTACATAGTTTCCACCAATCATAATAATAATAATACTCTTTGGTGGAAGGTAACCACCAGAGCGAGGTTAATGCTCAAAGCATTTTCTACCACCTAACCCTAAATCAAAACACACTGTAGCCCAACTTGATTGACCGCCTGGCTTTATCTTAAAGTTAATCCTGTTTTATAATTTTGTCATTAAAAGTGAGGTGAAGAGAAGCAAAATAATAATGAGAGAAGAAAACAATATATGAACAGGAATAATAGGGGAAGCTGGGGTAAGGAAAATAAAGGAAGGTACAAACTTAGAGGGGGATTTAAAGTAGAGGAGGATTCGATAGAGAAGGGTTGAACGCCCTAACCAGAAACAAGTGAGAAGAAGCCTTCATCAAATCTGTGTATTAATCTGTGTAGTATTAACAGACAATTTTTGTATTAATTACTTTTTACTTCTTGTGAAATTACTTTTTAACATTAATTTGTTTAAATATTTGTATTTATTGACATTTTCATTGTTGACATTGTAAATAAGGCTATTCCCGTAAATATACTCCCGTACACCGGGTTTTTATTATATAAAAAACATCAACGCCGACCCCAAGTATATGTAGGTTTGGGAAAAGGTAGAGTGAAAGAAGCAGAAGACAAATGAAACCCAATATTTATACAACACTTATTTTCACAACCGTCTACTTCTGGGATGAGCTAGGTCAAGCTGAGGATTTCTCTGACTCCTAACTCGTCGCTAGACATCTCCTGCTGTTCAACACCAGTTTGGTACACCTCAGTCTGTGACTTCGTCTCAAGTGGGAGCTAATAATAAAGTCTGATGCAGTGCTCAAGCTATGCTGATAGCACCTTATGAATGAGGTCATACAACTTCGTCTACTGATCAGAAGGTCACGTGTTCGTTGATAAACAACACTCATGATGACCACTAGTTTGCTATTTATTTTAATATACCTACTATTTTTTCACAAATTATCAATATCACTATTTTATCATAAACTCGGTCCAAGTAATTAATTTCGTCTTCCTAAAGGCGTTTGCGGGACTTACAAAATTTAATCTTGAGTAAGTCTTTCTGTTCTGAGCTAGACTACATTCAGGGTGGTATGAAAACTAGCTGTTCCAAAAATTTCTTCTAAGATATTCCAAACAATAACTATAATACTTGAGCACAAACCACTTCCCTACACTGGCAATTGGTATAATCCAGGTCTCATAAGGGATTTGATTGTTCAGATCCACCCAGTATGTGGCTTTTCCTATTTTGAACATTTGACCACATGGAAATGGCACTCAAAAGAAGTTCTATCGTAAAGTACCTATTTTACTTTTGAGCGCGCGATTAGCTCAGTGGTTAAGCACTCGCTTGCCATACGGAAGGTCCCGGGTTCCATCCCCCGTGCCGAAAAAAAAATTTATTCTTAATTTGGTTACAATTATTTGCTACGACACAGATCACAAGCGTCTGCAGTAGCTCCTGTTTCAGGGCTACAAAATAAAAAAGGCTTTGAAACACTCATCAAAATAAAAAAAATCGGACAATAGTGGCAGTAACATTGATTACTTTACTATTATTGTTATTATTTCTTAGCTCTATCTACGAGATTTCTCTGATTTCTTACCTCACTAGCTAACCTAACCCGGCATGAATTTTGCATTCGCGTATTATTTTAACTGCCGTGTGAGAATGTTGTTTACTTCAACGTAAGTAGTCCTGAAGCAAATTGTTTACAATGAGGTTTACTGTTTACACCTCGTGCTGACGGACATAATATTTTTCATGTGAGGAGGTACTATACGATAAGTGTCGGTGTAGTTTTGATTTTCCATTAGTATGCTTGTATTTTTAAAAAGTGCACTTAAGAATCAAAATTGCATACAATATTCTGATTTACTTACATACACAGTGTGTATGTATGTAATTAAGTAGGTATGTGTTTTCTTTGTATTATTCACAACTGCAGTGTACAGGTCAGTTGAGCTCAGTATGACAAATCTCCAACTACGAAAAATAAAACCGTCACTTGTCGCTGTACATACAAATAGCTACTCATTTGGCCTCACGAGGTATGAGTGGAACCCGGACATCCAGGTAGCAGAAAAATTCTGTGCTGCTAGGAATAGAACCCATATCACCTTGCATGCAACCCACTCGGCTACAGTGCCTACTAATACACAAAACAATATGACTTTTTTATATAAATATGAGTGTTTCACAGCTATTTTTTATTTCGTAGCCATGAAACAGGAGCTACTGTAGATGCTTTTGGTTTGTGTTGTAGCCTGCCAATCCTGTAGTAGGCCTCCCCTCTGATGGGCGAGAAGCGACACAATACTTCCCATTTAGGTGCTCGGTCAATGGAAGGTATCCCTTACAAACAATTGTAATCAAATTAAGAATACAAATTTTTGTCCACACGGGCGAACGAACACGGGACCTTCCGCATGACACGCTCCCATCAATCGTATGATGCGGCTTGGCAATGAATTCTAATACTTTTATGAGAATTTCTATGAGATTATATAATATGAAAAATTACTTTGTTATAATCTGCTCCAGATGTTCTTTTTTTACTATAGATATTAATATGCTGCAAAGGTACATTTAGTTTGATAACAAACTAATCAGGTCTTATCTAATCAGTCTGATTTAATGTTCCAGGGGATGTGGTCCTGAAGAACTTGATCCTCAAGCAGTCCGCTCTCGACGAGCTAAACCTCCCCATCCGAACTATCTACGGGCGGCTGGGGCAGCTCACGCTCAAGATCCCGTGGAAGAACCTGTACAGTTCACCGGTGGAAGCATCGGTCGACACGCTCTATCTGCTCGCGGTGCCGAACCAGGAGATCAAGTACGACCCGGTGAAAGAAGACCAATGGGCGCAAGATGCGAAGCAGAAGGAGCTGGACAGAGTCGAGTTGGCCAAGCAGCAGGAGAAAGAGAAAGAGGAGGGTGAGGGACTGTCGGGAATTATTTTCATATTATTTATTTATCTATTTATTCACACTTTATTTTTTTTACAAAACAATCATCAACAAAAACAAATAAAAAGTAACAATAAATTTAAAAAAAAAACTTAGAAGTATGTACAAAAAGAAATAAAGATTATAATATTAAATTTTAATTACAATTGTTTTGTAATCCGGGGCGAAGTTAATGCCTTAGGCATTCTCTGCCACTTAACCCCGGGAATTATTTAATATCGTCTTATTTAAATACAATATTCTGTTAATCTTTCAATCATTTATTCCATAAGATCACAAAACATTGATTACAACACCACTGACACCGTCTCTCTCTATGGTCTGTCCCGGTAGCTCAGTGGTAAAGGCGGCACTCTGTGAATTCAGAGATTTCAGAGGTCGTGGGTTCAAAACCCAGCCGGGACATAACAAGTTATCCTCCCATTTGGGATTTTTACCACATAATGATATGTCTTGGGCTTACTGCTGGATTAATGGGACTTTGATAGTCTTAATCGGGCAGTATAAATAAGGCGATATCATTATTATTATTTAAAAACAATAATCTGTTAATCTGACAATCATTTATTCCATAAGAGCACAAAACATTGATTACATCACCACTGACACCGTGTCTCTCGATGAGCAGTTTTATCAAAAACAGGTTATCTGTGGTACTGGACAGCTCGGCATTACGCTCTATACATACAAATGTCGCTATACATACAAATAGCTACTCATTTTTCCTCACGAGGTATGAGTGGACCTCTTAAAAGGAAAATAATATTTTTCATATTTAATACTTTAAAAAAATCACTCCCCCCTCCCCAATAAAATAAGAAGTCACCAGAAATTTCTGACTTGTTCACGTTAAACATTTGACCAGGCGCGGCCGGTGCTAAGGAGCTACGGAGTTCCAGCACCCCCACAAGAAAATGAAGAAGAGAGGATTTTCTCTAGTCCTAGTTCGTACAAAATGAAAACATTAGTAGAGTAAATAATGCATAATTATTATGATTATCATGGTAAAGAAACTCAAACTCTTTAGATACTGAAAGATCTACTCTATAAATCCCATTTTTGTCTGGTTTATGTTGCAGCTGGGCAGCAACCCCAAAACATTGTCCCACCGGCCAACTAGAGTTGGCTGGAAACTGACCCATTTATTTTCACCCTCATTTTTCAGGCAAAGAGAAAGCTCAGGACTCGTTCGTTGAGAAGCTAGCCACGCAGATCATCCGAAATGTCCAGGTGTTCATCAAGAAAATCCACATCCGTTACGAGGATCGAATCACCAACCCGAGGCAACCGTTTGCCGCCGGTATCACCCTGTATAATCTGACGGTGCACACGACCGATGAAAACTGGACCCACTACATTAGCTCAGGCCAGGAAACCAGCTCCATGATTTACAAGGTAATTATCCTGAACTTTTTTTGCACTACTGAAGTGGTGGGTTCATCATAGGGTGGTGTCATCGTAGACGAATTAGCAAAACCTTCTCCAAGGTTTTTAAATCTTACTTCTGACCATTTATGCCTGGGTATGCTTGGTAAAAAGAATTAAATTTATTTTTATTCTAGGCACAAGCTCTATTACTTTATATGTATCAATATAAAATAAAGCAATAACAAGTTTAAAAAAAAAAAAAAAAAAAGAAGACAATGGTAGCTAGACAGTGGAGGAATGACTCAGCACTTCTACCACTGTCTTTACAAGGAAGCTATTAATTGACAAGGGCCCCCAGAACTAAGCCAATACTGGTGTACTCCCTTTTTATAGTCCCCCAGACAGACTGCTGGTGTAGGTACTTCCTGTTTATAGTCCCCCAGCCAGTGGTGGGTTATATTTTTCAAATACCTATACATTTTATTACTTCCGAGAATTTTCTATTATTAGAAATCGGAAGTATTTTATTTTTTTAAGATGAGTGTTTAAACAGTCTTTTTCATTTCGTAGCCATGAAACAGCAGCTTGTGTTTCATGTAGACGCTTGTGGTTTGTTTTGTAGCGTGACCATCCCATATTATGCCTCCCCTCCGATGGGCGAGAAGTGGCACAATACTTCCATTTAGGTGCTGGGTCAACACGAGCGCACCGGAAGGTATCCCTTCCAACCAACACTGTAACCAAATATTGATTACAAATTTTTTGTCGACTCTGAACTTATCGTGCCCTTTGTACACATAATTGTAGTGTACAAATACTACAAACCATCTTACACTAAATTGTAGTAATAATTACGCTTACAATGTACTTGGATAAAACGTTGCTTTTTGCACAAGAAAAACGGTCGATCGGTTAGTAGAATCTGTTCACTCCTTATACCTAAGGGTTGGGTGGAAGAGATTGCCGCACGTAATAACTCCGCCCTTTAGTTAGGACACTATTATCATTTTCTTAATTATTTATTTATTTTCATACTATTTTATCTTTTATTTAGTTTTTCTTAATTGTACAATAATGTAAATATTGTGTCCTCCTAATAAAAATTAAAATAATAATACCCTGTCGTGTAGATTGGATGCCCCCTGCATGCGTCGGCACTTTGTGTGACTGAATAATCTTAAGTGAATTTCAGCAAGTTGCCGGAGTGTCGTGCTCTACATTGAAATAAAACAATCGATAATAATAATAAACGTATGTTCCGAGCCCCTGAAATAATGCGAAAGCGGTTCCGGATACAACTACCTTTTTAAATTAATAAATAAATAAAAATGTTCGTAGCCGCATTTTCTTCTTATTATTATTATTCCTTTCTCCTGTTGTTGTGATTGGTTGAAACTGTGTACCGACCTCAGTAGCTTCATCGATAAGGCGGCGGACTTGTAACCTGGAGGTCGGTGGTTCAAGTCCCGGTTTCAGCGTAGATTTAGTAAAGCGAGTTCGAGCAGTTGTGATATCACGAAAGTGATTACACACAAATATGGTAACTAATTATTTGTTTTTCCTTCTCCCCCTAAAAATGAACAGTTTACTAGACTTAAAAAGTTGAAGTAAACATAAATTGAAAAAAAAAACCGCAGCATTAAAATTATTGTACTACCCGGTGTTGCTTGTGTATGAAAACATCCTATTACTTCAATATGACAAATTAGGGAACAATATAGCTGACAAAGTAGATATATTTTTGTTGTTGTCAAAATGAATTATACATGTGATTTTATTTTATTTTAATTTTAATAATGTTGTAATAAATGGGAATACATCCCGTCAGTTCTTGTTAAAAAGAATAAAAAAAAGAAATAAAAAAAAATACTACAATATGCTATGGATTTTTAAAAATGGTATACATAAAATGAATAGTTGGGTGGAAGAGATTGCCATAGGCAATAACCCCGCCCTTTAGTTAGGACATAATTATGTATATATTTTATTTATTTTTTTCTTGTTTATATTATTAATACTGTCAATTTTATATTTAATTTTTACCATTGTTTGTCTGTATAATATATGTTCTACTAATAAAGAGTTTGTAAATAAATAAAATAAAAAAATGGCATACTACAATATGGTATGGATTTTTAAAAAAGGCATACATAAAATGAATAGTAATCCACCCCCTCTTCGCCCAGATGCTGAATCTGGAGGCGGCCAGTGTCTACTGGAACACAGACACCAAGATGTTCTCCGAGAAGGATCCGAGTCAGCTGGAAGAGTTCTTCCTCATGGGCATCGCAGACAAGGCCAAGCTAGCGCCGCACTACCAGTACATACTGGGTCCCATCAACGCCGTGTCCCGCCTCAGGATCAACACCAAGCCCGAGTCGGATTTCAGCTTACCCAAGATAACTCTTGAGCTGGATCTAGAGAGGTTGCAAGTCAGTGAGTATCAGATTGAGATAAAACACGAAAGTGATAATCATTTAAAAATAATGTATTTATCATTCACTTCATTAATATTTTTAAAAACTGAACGTATTTATATTTATAAAAACCTAATTGAAAACCTACTGAATTTATTAATGCCAAATAAGAAATAGAAATATTTTTACCATCTCAGATTTAAGAGCATAATTTAAACACACTACACATACACCATACACTCCATATTGGACAGGGAAGAAGCCCGGTACGCTGGTTCTGGGCGTCCAAAGGATTCAATACTCCTTTCAACACTGACCACGGAAAATAAAATAAATTAATCATTCACTTTTAAGTAACATCCTACTTTGTCAATATTTTGTCAACTCTTGGTTAGAATAAAAGAACCCAAAAAAATACCTAAAAAATATTAATGCAATATTTTGTACAATACTTTTGATGCACTTTTGTTTCAAGAGGCATTTTACACAAGGCGAAAAATTCATTGTGAATTTGCTTATCTTTTTTGTAATAAAATGACAAGCAAATGTAATATTATTTGATTAAAATGATAGTAAAGTAGTATTAAAATGAAATGTGAACTTGCTTATTTTTTTTCAAGTGGCCGCGACAAAATTGTCTTGTGTCATAGAGCTCGCATGTCCTGCTTACAAAAGTTCCCCCTGTCTCTCTCTCTTCCAGGACTGGGCAAGGACCAATACAAGGATCTGATCAGGCTGGTGGACTCCCTGAATCACATGTCCAAAGCCACAATGTACAGAAAATATCGACCTGCCTTAGAAGTCTATCAGGGATTTGCCAAAGAATGGTAAGTTCTAGACAGATGTATATGATTCTATTTCACAGGTAATGGTGACATATCCTGGGGAGAGATGGCTGAAACCTGTGGAGACAGACCTCTATGTACTGAGACCTATGTAACAGTGAATCTAGACAGATGTATATGATTCTATTTCACAGGTAATGGTGACATATCCTGGGGAGAGATGGCTGAAACCTGTGGAGACAGACCTCTATGTACTCAGACCTACGAGTGTAACAGTAAATCTGGACAAGTGCCTTATCATGGATGACCCGAGGCTTCCCAGACTCAAAGTGCTGGGTGAACTGTCTGAGATCCATATCAAAATGGCTGGTGAGTGTACATTTTAAGGTAAGTGTGCCCCGGAACCGCTTTCGCATTACTTCAGGGCACTTTACCTTTACATCCATGCCATTCCGGAACCGGAAAATTTTGGTCAGAAATTTCCGCTTCGGCCGGGATTCGAACCCGCAACCTCCGGGTCAGTAACCAATGCTCTTAACCACTGAGCCACGGAGGTCGGCAAGGTACCTTATTGGTTCATGTACAATAACATATTACCACAAAGTACTAGGTTATTATACAAATATTTATTTTAATCACAAAGAGTGTCACAAAAATGGCCTATAATGTTAACAAATGAATAGTTTTTTAGTGCCTATGCAGTATGCAATCCATAGTAAATCTATTACAGTCGAACCCGAATAAATAAGAGAACTGGATATAAGAGAAACCTAGATATAAGAGAACTGGATATAAGAGAACTGGTTTCTCTTATAAAATAATTTCCAGGTCAAATTTACCTCTATATAAAGGAAAATGATCTCAATAAGAGAAACTTATGTAGGTTATTTATGTTTAAAAAAATCATAATCATTTTTTTTTTTTTAAATTTATAACAAGAATTAAAAAAAAGAAAAGAGAACCTTGGATATAAGAGAAGAAAAAAAATGGTCCTTTGAGTTCTCTTACATCCAGGTTTGACTGTAGTTAAATGGCTTTCCAGCAAGCCTCCGTGGCGTA
>CM044961.1:15117755-15278572 GCA_024516035.1 Bactericera cockerelli
ATTAGGTCGGGGGTTTTACCCTCCATTCGCTGGGAATCGTACCAGCTACCCACATTAACCTCACCCAGCCTGGGTAGGGCCGGAAATGCCAGCCTCACATGTATGGAGGGAACAGAATTTTCTGTGTGAAAAATCTGCTCCGACCAAGGATCGAACTGAGGATCTCTGGACTACGGGCAGTAGTCACAACCGTTACGCCACGGAGGCTGGAATTAATAGACTAAGGGCGGAATTAATAGACATCATCAATAACTTAAGTCGTTGGTAAGCGTCGATTTTCCCTATCTTACACAGTACGCAATCCGTGACTTAACGCCACAGAGGTATTACAAAAACGTCTATTAATTCCGCCCTAAATTTTGCACTCAGTGGGATCCCGACTTCACTTACCATATTTTCTTTCCAGAGTTCATCGTGTCTCTGGAGGCTCAGAAAAGCAAATCCGCATCCAATGGCAACAGCTCATCCGGATCAGATGTGGCCAAATCCGGATCCGAAGTGGCCAGATCCGGATCCGTTGTCCTTCAGCCTCTGCTAGAGCTGCGGATGGCGGACTTTGAGCTTCGTGTGACGCAAAAGACGTTCGACATGATCGCGTTTGTGCGGCTGGGTGGCTTGGGGCTGGTGCAGTTCTACAAGAAGAACGAGATCCAAGTTCTGTCCACCCCCGTGGAGGAGGCGCTGTTCAGTGTTGAGTACAATCAGGTGCGTTTCATAGTAGAATCAGACCCTTATACTTGAAGTCTCAAGTAAAAGTATTCTTCGTTGTAAATAAAAAGCAAAAAAGCATTCTTAGAGCTCAAAGTAAAAACGAAAAGTTTTCTACGTATATATATATCCACATTTACTGGCTTGTCCTATCACAGAACAGGCTTCTATCTAAAATAAAAAGACTTAGTTCTC
Organism: Bactericera cockerelli; assembly: GCA_024516035.1. Lineage (NCBI taxonomy): Eukaryota > Metazoa > Arthropoda > Insecta > Hemiptera > Triozidae > Bactericera > Bactericera cockerelli. Next base: position 15,118,659 of record CM044961.1, read on the forward strand.
GTGACGCTGGCTTTTCCCGGCCCCACTCAGGCTGGGTGAGGTCAATGTGAGTAGCAGGTTTGTGAGTTTCCTGCGAATGGAGGGTAAAACCCCCGTCGTGATATGACCATGGCAGTTGAAAGCGACGTTAAACCCCACAAAAAAAAAAAAAAAAAAAAAAAAAAAAAAAAAGACTTAGTTGAAAGCGACGTTAAACCCTACAGTATATTTTTAATTTAAATAACGATTTTTTTGTTTGTAATTTTTTGTAATTTTATTAATGTGATAAAATGGAACATTGTTCCGTAAATTTATTTAAAAAGAAAAGAAAAAAGTAATGACTAGCTAACGAGGGCGTGACTAGTTTTCTCTATTTATAAATTCACATAGTCTCTGACGCAGTAAAAGTATTTAGTCGAAGTTTTTTTGAAAAATCTATACAAAGTATTAGTAAAAAAATATTTTTTCCTCAGATAAACCGAAAATCTCCCGAGTTTCGAACCAAGTACAACTCATGTCTTCAAGTGCTGGACGTGAATTTCTCCAAGCTGGTGGGCATCATCCATCAGGAGGCCTTGCTGGAAATGTGGAGGTGGATTAGTGATGTGCTGCAGGTGGTCAACAAGTTGAATGAAGAGAAGAATGCCCAGGTAATGAATAGTGATGAGAGTAATGAGAGTATTCATCAGGAGGCTTTGCTGGAGATGTGGAGGTGGATTAGTGATGTGCTGCAAGTGGTCAACAAGTTGAATGAAGAGAAGAATGCCCAGGTAATGAATAGTGATGAGAGTAATGACAGTAGTAGTGGGCGTTATTCATCAGGAAGCGTTGCTGGACGATTATTAAATATACGGGGGCGTTTCCATAAAACTTAGTGGAAAATTTGGCTCGTTCCAAAGCACATATTTCTATGTGCGATGAACTAGCATCAGAATTTGAGCTTTGTCTTTTTATTATTATTATTATTAAACATGTTGAATCAAGTTATATTTACAAATGACATAGAATAAATACATACAAAGATATTGAAATGAATAAAACAAAACTTGATCAAGGGCGGTGCTAATGCCAACGGCATTCTCTTCCGCACCACCCTTGATCCGTCTTTATAAGTTATTGAACGCTTTGGACACTGCAAGCTAGCCTCGCTTGTCTTTTAACTCATCGTTGGTTTCATTGAGGGTGATATTTATTTTCTTCCTACTCCCTAGACAATGGACAAGCTAGGGGTTCCCAAACTGGGGCCTGGCGCGGCCAGGAGCCCCGGCGGCCTCACTGCGGAGAAGGTGTTGAAGAAGAAGTCGGTGGTGGAAGCGTTCACCTCGCGGGTGGCCAGTGCGGGGGCCGCCGATAGTGAAGACACCGAGGCCGACGGCCTGCAGGACAAGAGGAAAACGTTCAAGAAGGTGGCCACAGCCACCAAGCTCCTGAGTGGAGCGAGGCTCAAGAAGGAACTGGGTAAGATTGTACTTTCTTTGTTTCATAGAAGGGAACTGGGTGAGCTTTTACTTTCTTTCTTTGACAGAAGGGAACTGGGTGAGCTTTTACTTTCTTTCTTTGACAGAAGAATTGTCTAAATCTAAGGTTTCCTGTTTTATTATCTGACCTGGTTACAGGGTTTTCAGTGAAACCCTTACAATTAACACTGCGACTTAATTGGATCTATTGTGACCAGTTGATTCTATTCGGTTTTAACGTCCTGATTTGAGATAGTCAGGACGGGGGTTTTACTCTCCATTCGCTGGGAATCGTACCAAGGAAAGGTTTCCTGTTGATTGATTTAAAAATTATTGATTGAGATCGATTGGTAGTCAAGTGGTGAAGGCGATAGTCTGGTAATCAAGGTAGCGTTGGGATCCGTTGGTTTGAATCCCACCCAATGCATGAATTCATTTATTTGAGTATGGGACCACATAATAATAAGATTCTGAGTTTTAGGTGGTAAAAATTGCTTTAAACATTAACTTCGCCTGTTGGTTACCTTCCATCCTTTCATCAATAAAAAAAGGTGTAGAAGAGATTTAGCTACTAATCCAGACGAAGTGACAAAGATAGCTAATTTTAATTTTAAATTTAATTTATTTTTAAGTGCAATACAATACAGATGTATGTCAATTACAATGAAATTTGACATACACCCAATAAAATTATAATACACTGTTTTTTTTATAATATTTTATAATAAAAATTAACCCAGATGGGGCTGACGTCCTTCCAAAAGGACGTCCTTCTGGAAGGACGTCAGCCCCATCTGGTGAAAGGTAATACGTTGTGGATTTTTCTAATTAATTCAGCTTGTTGAGGTTAGTTGGCGACACCTTAAGCTCTTTGTTTTGAGTCCGAGTGATAAGTTGACAGCACTTATTTTGATTCAGGACTCAATTTATATCACTCCAAAAAAATAAAACAAAAAATTTCACCGCGTTATCTGGGTTAAAGACATTATAACAAAAAAGTAGAAGAACATGGTTTTAGCTCATAGAATAAGCATATGGACGTTAGTATGGTATTTGTTATGTTTGTGTTGCAGAGGATAAGAAGCGGGCGGAGGCTGCTAAGGAAATCACAGATCTCCGTATTACCCTCAACATGGGAGACCTGAACTTCTCCCTGCATAGCGAGAGGTAAGGACCAGGTGTAACAACTAAATAATAATAAGAATACATAACCACGCCCTTTAGTTAGGACATTTATTATGTATATACATTTTTTTTTCTTTTTTTTTTCTTCTTCTCTTTTATTGTATATTCATTTTTAATTATCTGTGTTGTATACAGGGTGTCCCGTATACAGATGCAAATATTTTGAGGGTAGGTTCAGCCCACCGTGAACTATCATATGAGCGAAACTTGCAGTGGGGCATTTTGCTTCGTTAAAGAGTTATGGCCAAATCCCTGTTTTTCCCACAGGTCTAGAGGTCACTTGGATCGATGCACGTTTTTAAAGAAATGATAGCCAGTAGTTAAGTTTTGACTTCATGTATGGATAGTCATGCATATTTCCCTTCGAATGCAGTTGGTTGCATGAAAAAATATTGAAAGACCAGAGAGATATTTAATCATAAGTTCAATACTTTTCTAAAATTTGATTTTTCCCTTTCGTGAATTTAAAGTACTTCTACAATTGCAATTCTGCGTATCACTAATTAAAAAAATACCCTATTATGTTTAGTTTTAGAAAAAAGAAAGCTCATTTATATCACTTTAAAGATCATGGAACGCAAGACACACAAAGCTCAAAAAACACTTCTGAATCATGATGGAAAATTCAAAGTAGGCTGAATTTTAACAGAATTGGCGCGTGATTTGAGGTATAAATACACTGCTCTGGGATGTTTCACAGAAGGAAATTGATCATTCACAGTGGTCGGTCGGTGTGAACTTTTATGTGAATGGGGTTTCGGGGTCACAGGGTTATCGTGAGGAAAAATGAGAGAGGCTGCAACAAAAGCAGCAACCAGAGGTGTAATTATGGACAAAGAATACATAATAATATGGAGAAAGACTCTGCACTAACAACAAAACTTGTGATTTTATTTTTAGAATTAAAATTAAAATTATCATTTTTGTGCTTATCACAATCATGATATCAAAAACATAACAAAAAAGTGCCGAGAATTAAACTTGGGTAAAACTCGAACATCCAACCTTCAGATTACTATTATTATTATTATTAATACTTTATTGATAAACTACAAACATGATACATTCTGCAAAACAGGACATGAAATGAAAAGAACCCAAAAGAAGCTTGTGGCTTTCTCTTCCACCGAACATATTTCTAAGTTTTTTTTAAATTATTGTTTTCCTTGTTGATGATTGTTTTGTAAAAATAAATAAAGTGTAAAAAAAAAAAAAAAAAAAACAAATTGATCGCCTTGTTATTTTAATTATTAGATTTGATTGATATAGTTGGTTCATAGAACTATTTGTACTCAGAAAATTTTCATTTATAACTTGCAGTTGGCACAAAAATGGTCACACAGACCGCTTCAGGCATCGAGTGTTCTTCAAAATGCAATAGCGCCAGATTCAAAATTTGAAAGATGTGTTTCTCTCCTTCTGGTGCCGTTTAATAGGTCGTATCTCATCTGTTCCTTCACGCGTCTGGAAGAACTTGGAATTTATTAAAACAAAAAAGCAGAGGGTATTTTCTAACTAGTGATACGCAAAATTGCAATTGTAGATGTACTTTAAATTTACGAAAGGGAAAAAAGGGAAAAATCAAATTTCAGAAAAATATCGAACTTATGATGAAATATCTCTCTGGTCTTTCATTATTCTTTCATGCAACCAACTGCATTTGCAGGAAAATATGCATGACTATCCATACATGAAGTCAAAACTTAACTACTGGCTATCATTTCTTTAAAAACGTGCATCGATCCAAGTGACCTCTAGACCTGTGGGAAAAACAGGGATTTGGCCATAACTCTTTAACGAAGCAAAATGCCCCACTGCAAGTTTCGCTCATATGATAGTCTACGGTGGGCTGAACCTACCCTCAAAATATTTGCATCTGTATACGGGACACCCTGTATAATATGTCCAATTAATAAAGTGTAAATAAATAGATAAAATAATATGTAACTAGTATTCAACATTTTGCTTTAGGTATAGCAACACGTTGTTTGTCTTGTGTGAGTTATATGAACAAAAAGAGACATTTTTTTTTTTTTTTTTTTTGGCTTAACGTCTTTTTGATATGTATTTATTTATTTATGCTTTTTTTTACAAAACAATCATCAATACAAAACAATCAATTATTAAAAACAAATGTAAAAAAAAAAAAAAAAATGTACAAGAAAATATGGAACATTATTAATTATTATTTATTATTAACAATTTTTTTTTTAAGTTTCCATGTATTTATATTTCACAAATAAACATCTTCAACAAATAATGAGAGTATACCCACCTTCAAAAGATAAAAATCTTGTACTGAAGGTGGTTTGTAATCCGGGGCGAAGTAGATTTTAAGTCATTCGAACTAGTTATTATCTTTTGTAAAAACTATCTTTTATTATTATTTTTTTTTTTTTTTTTTTTTTTTTTTTTTTATTAAGAACATAACATTGTTTCAAAAATTCTTAGAACTATAAATTGAAACAACAATACCAATGTTCACATTAAAATAAACTAATTAAGAACTTAAAACTATAGCGAACTAAAAACTAATTGTCTTACATTTGCTTTAAAAGCTTCCTTAGACAGTAAAAAGTCGTCTGTACTTAGGTGTACTTCATTACATAGAGTCATTGCTCTGTTCAGTGGCGATTCATGAAGTTTAGTAAGTCTAGGATGAGGGACTGTGAAGATTTCAATATTTGTATTTCTTAAAATGGGGTTTGGTGTTTTTTCCACTATTTTTTCTTTGAGTTCTAGACATGTAATATTATTGTTTACAAGATTATAAATTAACATCACTAGGTCTACTTTACGTCTTATTTCAAGAGAATTAATATCAAGCATTTCTAGAAGGGTGTTGTAGGAAATAGCTTCCGGGTATTTTGGATAAAAACCCGTTTTCTTTTTTAAATAGGTATCTAACAAATGTGGACTGAATTTTTTCAATTGTTTTTGATTCTAATTTCGAGTTTGGATCCCATAATATTGATCCATACTCCACAGTAGATCTCACTAGTGATAAAAATAGCGTTCTTAAAACATCAATATCTTTAACGTGTTTTCCGAATCGAATAATGAGGCCAAGTTTTCTATAAGCTCGTTTTAGCATGTTTGCACGATGTTCGTTAAATTTATGTTCACTGTCAATTATAATACCCAAGTCTTTATGAGAATTTACTTTTTCTATACAGATGTCACCCATTTTGTAGTTATAGTTTATATTGACTTTTTTTCTTGTGATAGTGATTTGTTTTGATTTGGATGGATGGAAATTTAGCCCAATCAAGTGAAGTTTATCTCTAACTATGTTGAGATCTTCCTGCAATTTTTGGCAGTCATTTATGTTTGTTATTTTTCTAAAGATTTTGAGATCATCTGCGTAGAGGAGTATTTTTGATTCAGGGCTGATATCTTTGCACACTTCATCATAGGTTAAAATGAATAGTAAGCTACTTAATTTTGAGCCTTGAGCAATGCCTGATGTTGGGGTAAATGGTTCTGATGTAATGTCCATATATTTTACCTGAAGGTTTCTATTGGTGAGGTATGAGACAAATAATTTTGCTGACTTAAATCCTATGCTGTATAATTTCTTTATGATTGATTCATGTGAGATTTGATCAAATCCCTTCATGACATCTGTGAGAAGGACATCCGTTTGATAGCCTTCCTGTAAGGTAGCACATACATATTCTGAAAATTCAGTGAGATTTGTAACTGTCGAACGTCCTTCCACAAAGCCATGCTGAATATTTCTAACCCTAGAAAAAACTTGGCCTGCTATAGATTTGTATAATAGTGCCTCATATAGTTTGGCAAAAGAATTGAGGTTAGCTATTGGTCTGTGGTCCTCAACACAGCCAGATTCATTTTTTGGTACAGGTGTTATTATTGTATCTTTAAGTCGATCAGGAAACACATTTGATTGCAAACTTAAATTAAATAAATAAGTAAGAGGTTTGGCGAGTGATGGAGCGCAATCTCGCACTATTTTGGGGGGTATTCCATCCCTTCCCGCGGGCTTATTTGGGTTTATATTCATAGCTTCATCCAGGACCTGTTGCTCTGTGAACAAAGGTATCTCTATACTGGTAGAGAGATCGTTCAGCGAACAGATTTTATCTAAGTCCACAGAGCATGGTTTGTATGAGGTAATGAAGTGATCTGCAAAGGAGTCAACAATCTCTTTTTGAGAGTTTAACTGCTGCCCCTTAACCCAGATAACGCGGTGAAATTTTTTGTTTTATTTATTTGGAGTGATATAAATTGAGTCCTGAATCAAAATAAGTGCTGTCAACTTATCACTCAGACTCAAAACAAAGAGCTTAAGGTGTCGCCAACTAACCTCAACAAGCTGAATTAATTAGAAAAATCCACAATTTAGTACATTTTCACCAGATGGGGCTGACGTCCTTCCAGAAGGACGTCCTTCTGGAAGGACGTCAGCCCCATCTGGGTTAAAGATTATGTTTGTCGATTTACCCTTAGATCTTTCCTTTTTTACGTATTTCCAGAAATTTTTACTGTTATGTTTGAATTCAGTGGATAACTTCTGGATGTAGGATTGATAGTTGGACTTAATCTCTTTTTTAATTTGTTTTCTTAAATGTTTATAGTGTTCAGATTGTTGCTGTGTTTTGTTTTGCGTTTTGCGCAATTTTTCTTTTGTTTTGAAAATGTGTCTTGTATTTGCGCTCCACCACTCGGGGAAATTTTGTGATCGCTTGCTTACATTGTAAAGGGGAACATTTTTCAAAAATATTTCATTTAACTTTACATAAATATTATTAAGGAAGATGTTTGGACATGTGATTAGATTTAAGTCATCTTCCCAGCAGATTTTTTGTATTTCACCATTTAGTTTTTCAGCGTCAATTTTGTGGAAGGCAAAATATTTTGTCTTTTCTTTAGAATCTACTTTATATGGTGTTTGCTTAATTTTAATTTTATTTTGATACTTGATCATTATTTCTAATGCAGGATGGTGACTGTCTTCCTTTACTAATCCCTGAGTTTTCAAGATATCTACATCAACTTGTTTATTCTTAGATAAAAATATTTCACTTATGTTCGTCAGACATAGATCTAGTATTCTATTATTTTTATTTCTTATATGGTTTTTGGATTCTAGGAGGTGAAAATTGGTAAATTCTCTAAACTTGGAAACTGAACGAGGAGGGTCTACATTTAATTCCTCAGAGAAATCGGGCAAATTTAAATCACCAATAAGGATGAAATTTTCATTTTGTAAGTTTCGCTCTGATATTGATTCTGAAAGGAATTTCACAGCGTCATATTTTTTTGACTCTTGATGTGGTGGTAAATAAATCAAACAAAGATAGATTATTTCCCCTATTAGTGTCAATCGAAACCACATGAGCTCAAGAATATTATTACACATGTCCCAATGTACAATTCTAGTCAAGGAAATTTCTCGTTTTGAAGCTAAAATTAGGCCACCTCCTCTTTTTTTGCCTGTCTTCTTTTCGTCCCTATCTTGCCGAAATATTGTATATCGAGAGTCGAAAAGTTCATTTGTATTTACATCTGGACTTAACCACGACTCAGTGATAGCCACTATGTCGTATTCTTCTGAGAGGAGATTTAAATAAAATTCTTTCGTTTTAGTTTTCAAACCTCGAGTATTCTGGTAAAAAATGTTGATTACTTTTTTCCTACTAGTATTGTTATTAGAGGATGATTTGTTTTTTCCTATCTGTCCTGATGTCTGTACAATGTCAATATTATTATGTTTACTGGTCAGATTACCAGTAGGTGAAACATGATCGCTTCTTATTTCTAAACTTAAATCTATGTTTTTTGAGAACTTGTTCTCATTGTAAATCGGGCGATTTGAAGCTGTATCGCTAACATTGTCGGGGGAAGCCAAAAATATGGCTCATGTCACTGTTTACATAGGGTGGTATTGTTGAATGTGGTGGTAGGCCGTGCTGGGGAGTAGGAACTACACTGGATTGTATATATGGGGCTGACGATGGTGGCATACTCATAAAAGATGGTAATTGGTAGTGCTGTTCTTGTTGCTGATAGTGTCTGTGAAGTGTGCCCAACAATTGCTGTACTTGATGTTGTAGCATCATTTTTTGTTGACTGAGAATTTGTGACTGACTCATCTGATTTGTGTACGCCCATTGGAGTTCATTTGGTTGCTGTACTCGTTGTTGCAGTGGCGTTTGTTGTTGTGCTGTTGGTTGTTGTGGCAAAATTTGCTGACGAGGATCCAGCTGTGCTGAGGGTAAAGAGTGCCGGGACGTTGATGGTTGTAACAAAGAAGAATGATTCATCTGTGCTGCGTACGTACATTGCAGTTCCGTTGTTTGCTGTACTCGTTGCAGTGGCGGAGTTTGTTGTTGTTTTGTCGGTTGTTGTGGCAAAGTTTGCTGACAAGGGTCCGGCTGTGCTGAGGGTAAAGAATGCCGCAATGTTAATTTTTGCGATGAAGCATGATATTGTGGAGCCGTGTGGTGTTCAGGAAAAATATGATGCTGTGGCGACTTCGTATATTGCTGAGTTGTTGGATGACTTGCAGATCCATCGTGCTGGGTTGATGGTGTTTGTGATGATCTATGATATGGTGTTTTTGACTTTGCGATGGGCCTGCCTTGCCGACTAGGAGCTCTTTTTTTTTGAAGTAGATTGGAACTTCATTCTATTTCAGATACCCTCTTGCTTCATTCGACATAGATGGTATCCATCTAGCGGTGGTGTTGAAGCGGTCCTGCACCAAACTCAAAGTCACGCTGGATAACCTGGCCATGTTCAGCTCTCTGCCAGACTCGATCTACACTCAGGTAATACTTACAGAATATTGCTGACATATATTCATATGTCATATAGTTCACTATCTTCGTGGTGTCTTGCGAGATGTAATCTCAACATTTTAAGAAATATAAAAGTTCTAAGGAATAAGAAAACGCGGGTCCGAAACCTAGCCGTGACATGATAATAATAATTACTAATAACACTCTTTAGTGGAAGGTATCGGAAGGTAACCACCAGGCGAGGTCAATGCCGAAAGCATTTTCTACCACCTAACCCTCAGAGTCTTATTATTACGTGGTCACAAACTCAAATTAATGATGAAAAATTCATGCACTGGGTGGGATTCGAACCAACGGATCCCTACGCTACTTGGATTACCAGACATGACCAGTTAACCACTCGACATGACCAGTTTTCCTCACATTTTGACAACATAATAATATCGCCTTGTTTATAATGCCCGATTAGGACTATTCAAGTCCCATTATTCCAGCATTAAGCCCAAGACATATTATTATGTGGTAAAAATCCCAATTGGGAGGATAACATGTCATGTCCCAGCTGGGTTTCGAACCCACGACCTCTGGAGTCTTTGGATTCACAGAGTGTCGCCTTTACCACTGAGCTACCAGGACAGACTTGTCCTGGTAGCTCAGTGGTCTTGGAAAAACTGCTGGAATAATAAAGGACTTATTAGTCCTAATCGGGCTGTGTAAATAAGGTAATATTATTATTATTTTATCGACCTGGGTGTAACAGTCTTTGTTCGCTTCCAGATTCTGTCCGTGCCGGAGAACCTGGAAGCACTGAAAGCGGACATCACCCTGTATAACTCAGAGGACGGACTCACGGAGGTAGAGGCGTCCATTGCGCAGTGCCGGCTCGTGTTTCTCAACCGCTTCACCACGGCACTGCTCGAGTTCATCAACCAGTTCCAGGCCGGCAAGCAGGCCATCATCGAGGCCTCACAAGCCGCCGTGGCTTCCGCCAAGCAGAACCTACAGGTGAGCCGCCTTCCTACTGTTTCACGCCCCTGGAGTACGAAAAGTTGGGTTGGGTGGAAGAGATTGCCATAGGCAATAACCCCGCCCTTTAGTTAGGACATATGTATATATTTTGTTTATTTTTTCTTGTGTATATTATTAATGTTGTCAATTTTTATATTTAATTTTTACCATTTTTTGTCTGTATATATTATATGTTCTACTAATAAAGAGTTTCTAAATAAATAAAATAATAAATAAAAAGTCATTTCAAAATTGTCTGCGCTGTGAAACGTCCCATCTTTTGTGAAAAGTGTCTAGCTGGGGGACATTGAACCAGTGTCTCGTTAGAGGACTATAAACAGAGGAGAGAAGAGCCAACCCTATCAAGCAAGGCTAGTTAAAAGAAAACAATTCTAGCTTGCAGTTCCCCAAGGGTTTAATGGATTATAAAAAAAGGCCCTAGTTCTCATGATGGTTGATTGCACATAGAAATATATGGTTCAGAACGAGCCAATTTTTCAACTAAAAGACCATCACTTCTGCAGTTGTAGCCAAGCTGGTTACAACAACACTCGGCGTCTAAAGTCACATCTTTTTATTTAACAAAACTAAACTTCTTACAAATAGAATATCTCTTCCATTGGCTCAGTGGAAGGTAAAGAGCCTAATACACTCGCACTGTTTCCTCGCTGAATGGCTAAGGATAACCTTTCAACCAGGAAACAACGCGAGCGTGGCTCTTTACCGTTGTCATGGTTACAGGATATGTACGCTGCAGCCAGCAAGGTGTCCCTGGACATCAGCATAGCAGCTCCCGTGCTGGTCATTCCCGCCTCCTCAACCAGCCTGGATGCCATAGTCATGGACTTCGGTAACCTCACCATGAAGAACCAATTCGAAACCTTGGCTGTCAAGAACGTTAAAGGTATTTTTTTCTTCTTTTTTTCAAGTTTTCTTTTATGTCACGAATCAAAACTTCTCATCCTCTGAGCCAGGTGGCCGATTTTCAGGCTGAAATTTTAAGGTAATTTCTCAAGATGACCTCCGAATTCATTAGAAAAATATTGAAAACTTTGGCATTGTTTATGAAGGGAGACTTGTTAGTAAAGGTAGGATCACACTATATGGCATAGATGCCATATTTTCTATGGCGAGAAAAAAAACGAATGGCACATATAATATATGGCAATCACACGATGCCATATAATGAGGCAAAAAACTCTATGGCATTGTATGTCTTACCCCTTGCCATAGACAAGCCTGCCAGTCGTCACCATATCATATTGTAGACCATGTGTGTGATGAAGCACTCACACGAATGCCATAGGTCCTGCCATACGTCTATGGCACCATAGAAAAAACTTGTCGCCATAGACCCAAATAGTTCTATGGTCATGTAAACAAAGACCGATCACACGCTATGGCAAGAGAGATTGCCATATTATATATCGCTCTGCCATATCGTGTGATCCTACCTTTACAATATGTGTTATCATATTATTTAAAACTATCTAGAAATCAAAACAATTGTGCATTGATTATGTCTCTGCAAAAACATCAGCTCAATGATAGTGGAATTTATGTGCAGCAGTGTACTTAAGTGCAATTACATAATTACAGCTTACAGATGCGTGTTCCTCATCCCAATGCTAATAAGAATAAGTAGTGACTGTGTGTATGCCCGCCATTTTTCGACACCATTTTTTTTTAAAAAAAAAAAAGATCAGTGCTCAATCGGTTTTACTTCCGATAAATTTCTAATATTAGAAATCCGAAGTATTGTGTTCGTTTTTTAATTTGGGTTTAACGTCGATTTCAACTGCATGATCATATCATTCAATTAGTCTGGAATTCCAGGTAGCGTAGAAATCCGTTGGTTCGAATCCCACACAGTGCCTGAATTTTTTCTCATTTATTTGAGTTTGTGACCACATACTAATAATACTCTCTGAATTTTGTGGTAAGAAATGCTTTGAGCATTAACCTCGCCTGGTGGTTACCTTCAACTAAAAAGTATTATTATTCGGTCCCGGTAGCTCAGTGGTAAAGGCGGCACTCTGTGAATCCAGAGATTCCAGAGGTCGCGGGTTCAAAACCCAGCCGGGACATGACAAGTTATCTTTCCCATTTGGGATTTTTACCACATAATAATACGTCTTGGGCTTACTGCTGGAATAATGGGACTTAATAGTCCCATTATTCCAAATGGGTTGGGTGGAAGAGATTGCCACAGGCAATAACCCCGCCCTTCAGGTAGGACATTATTGTTATTTTTTTTTTATTTTTTTTTTACTTATTTATTTTGTCATTTGTTTGTTTTTTTTTTCCTTTCTTTTCTTAATTTTATACTGTTGCCTGTTTGTCCTCCTAATAAAGTTAAAAAAAAAAAAAAAAAAATAGTCCTATTCGGGCAGTATATATTAGGCGATATTATTATTATTATTGAAAGCAATGCTTGCTGGTCTCGCCTCGCAGGTCACCCAGCCGTGCTGGACCACTGCCGTATGGAGCTGGATAACATGACCATGTCCCGCGTCCTGTATGCTGACAGCAGCCTCACCACAGTGGAGGATATCGTGCTCATCCGACCCATCAACTTCTCTCTGCTCATCATCAGGAACCTGTGCGCGGGCTGGCACAAGTAGGTTCTTAAAAAAAAAGATAAGGTTGAAAAAAAAAAAAAAAATGAGTGTTTCACAGCCTTTTTTATTTTGAAGTCATGAAACAGGAGGTACTGTAGACGCTTGTGGTCTGTGCTGAACCGGTAACCCCGGTGTTTTTTTTTTTTTTTTTTTTTTTTTTTTTTTTTTTTTTTTTAAAGATGAGTGTTTTCACAGTTTTTTTTATTCTTTCTTTTTTCTATATATAAAAAAGATGAGTATTTCACACCCTTTTTAATTTCGTAGCCATGAAACAGGAGCTACTGTAGACGCTTGTGGTCTGTGTCGAACCGGTAAACCCGGTGTTTTTTTTATTTATTTTTTAAAGATGAGTGTTTCACAGTCTTTTTTATTTTGTAGCCATAAAACAGGAGCTACTGTAGACGCTTGTGGTCTATGTTAAACCGGTAAACCCGGTGTTTTTCTTAAGATGAGTATTTCACACCCTTTTTAATTTCGTAGCCATGAAACAGGAGCTACTGTAGACGCTTGTGGTCTGTGTCGAACCGGTAAACCCGGTGTTTTTTTATTTATTTTTTAAAGATGAGTGTTTCACAGTCTTTTTTATTTTGTAGCCATAAAACAGGAGCTACTGTAGACGCTTGTGGTCTATGTTAAACCGGTAAACCCGGTGTTTTTTTTTAAGGTGAGTGTTTCACAGTCTTTTTTATTTCGTAGCTATGAAACAGGAGCTACTGTAGACGCTTGTGGTCTATGTTGTAGCCTGCCCATCCCGTAGTATGCCTCTCTTCTGATGGACGAGATGTGACACAATACTTCCCATTTAGGTGCTGGGTCAACACGAGCGCACCGGAAGGTATCCCTTACAAACTGTACATAATTATGTCTTTTCATATCTAATAAAGTGTTTAGTAATAATAATGACTCAGGGATCTGAGACTTTCTCTATTACAAAGAGTTAAGTGGCAGAGAATGCCTAAGGCATTAACTTCGCCCCGGATTACAATACATTGTACATTTAAATTTATTATTTTTTTTCCATATCTTATTTTGTAAATACCTATTGTTAATTTTTTTTTTTTATCTTTGTTAATAATTTATTGTTGTATGTATTGTATAAAAAAATAAAGTGTAAATAAATAAAAGAGTTTTCTATTATATCCCGTTCTATTATTTCCATTTTTTTTTATTATAATAACTCAAATTAATACATTTATTTTTAAAAGATTACTAAAATTAATAAAACATGTAACAATATTTTAAAAGGGTACTATTGCTCCATCTTCGATTAAACCATAACTGCGTGAGTATTATCTTGATCCACGAAGCCTCAAAGATACCGCTCGAATTATGGCGAATTGAATTTTTGTTTTAATCCAACCAACAACTTGCGAGTATGCTTTTTTCCACTTTTTTTTCCACAAAACCAATTGATTGAATGGATGCTTTCAGATCTGTCCCAGACCTCAGTTCTATTATTTCCAAGTTCGACTGTAAAACCAATCCATAAAATGGATGCTTTCAGATCTGTCCCCGACCTGAACGTGTCGGGCCAGTTCCAGACCATCAACCTGAGTGTGAGCAGGGAGGACTACGCCACTCTCATGCGGATATCCAGCGGGAACCTAGCCGAGGGGGCGCCGCCAGTGGCTCCCGAGTCCGCCGGGGGGTATGACTACGCCGCTGAGCCGGGGGTGGCCTTGGGTGCCGCGGTGAGTGTTGAGGACGTTGTTTTTTAACGAGATTCAAAACGGATGTTATAAGCTGGAGATAAAAAATCGCGCTAGGAAAATTCTGTTAAAAATCCCGTTGTGTTTTATTAAACAAGTTGGATCAAGTTTAATTTACAAAATAATGACATAGAATAAATACATACATAGATATTAAAATTAAGAAAACAAAACTTGATCAAGGGCGGTTCTAATGCCAACGGCATCAGCACCGTTTTAGGGTTAAAAGTCCAAATAAATTGAAATTGATATGTTTTAGAACAGTAAAACTTTTCTTATCTTTTTTCATTGAACTTTGGGTATTATGTGATCAGTTGATCACTGATCACTTATACAGTTATACCTCATGAATCTCATGATTAACAATGAGTGGTTACTTCGACTTTAGCAACAAGCATTGACGAAATTATTGCCAATATTCTATGCTATTCACTTCAGTTTGAATATAATATTAATTTATTTATTATTAGCTCAGTAGTAAGATACGGGCTTGTAGTGCGGAAAGTTCTGGGTGCTAACCCCAGAGCCATTTTTTTAAAATTTGGTTTCAGTTGCTTCTAAGAGACACGTTCCGGTGCGCTCATGTTGACCCACCATCTAAATGGGAAGTATTGTGTCACTTCTCACCCATCAGAGGGGAGGCATACTACGAGATTTGCAAGCTAGAACACAGACCACAAGTGTCTACAGTAGCTCCTGTTTCATAGCTTCGAAATAAAAAAGCCTATGAAAACTCATCTTTTTTTTTAATTGTTTTTTCCAGGACCTTGCAAGCATCAGTCCAGATTCTGTGCAGTCTCCCGAAGACCCCAACACTGCCGTGCTAGTTACCCCAACCACAGCACAGAAATCGCCCACCATGTACGTATATAAGCAGTGCTCTATTAAGAGTGGAATTTATAGAGTTTTTTAGCCCCCATGAGTCTTCTAGGGTTGATAAGTTTTGAACTTTCTAGTCAAATTTGAGCATTCTGTTTAAGGCAGGCCTAATAGCAGATGGCAGGTAAATTGATTCACTTGGTACATTTTTTTTTTTTTTTACCAAATCCTGTAGTGAAAATTTTGTCGACATCGAAACTACCGCTCGGGAAATACATTCAAAATCAACCTTTGGTGCGCGATCTGACCTTTGGTGCGCGATCTGAAGAAAGGAAGGCAAATTTCCATTTTTGTGAGAAAATGAACTCCCCAAACTCCCTAAATTATGTGCTATGTCCCTTAATAACACTTTATGCAACAAACATCCTGACATCGACATTTTTCATGAACATCTTGATTCCATGAAAACCAAATTATGCAAACTTTCTCCCTTACGCCAGGACTAGAGATTCTATTCAATTTACATATTTTTTTTTTTTTTTTCATTTGACATTTACTTAGTTTAAGTTTTATTTTATGTTTATTTGTCTAACTTTAAGTTCTAAGGGTGCTATGCAGAGTCCTCACTGTAGGGATGCCTGGGTCATTTGTCCCTTCAGCTGATTTTGTTATGCAGAGACGTTTGTTTAAAGTGTCTGTGCGCATGCGCATTTAGATGTTTCATTAATAAATAATTGTCAAGGTCGAAGTATTCCCTATAGCAAGCTCGGGACCACCCTATAGTGAACCCTATAGGGATTACAAAAATGTCTCTGCATACCAGCCTAAGTTTTTTTTTTTTTTTTTTTTTTTTTTTTTTTTCCTTTGTAGGGCCAATTATTGTAAAATGGGTTAGATCCCGTAGATATTCTAAATAAATAAATTGGTTTCTAGACCATGTGGTTTCAGCATTTTCGTTCCACCATGTTCTGTCCCCAGCCCAGATGACCCACACGCAAGTCCATGGTGTTCGCCTTCTCCATGGACTCTCTCGTGCTAGAGCTCCGGGCCCAGGCCGCGTTCACACTCAGCGCGCTCAACATCGAGGGGGAGATGTACGCTGACGCCAGCATCAAGACCCGGGTGGTGCTCAAGGACTGTCTCCTGGACGACACGCGAGTGCTCAAGAAAGCCAAGAAGGTAAATGAAAACTGCTGATCTAGAAAAAAAATGTCCAGAAATTGGATTGTTAAGGAATACGGGGTTAAGTGGCAGAGAATGCCTAAGGCATTAACTTCGCCCCGGGTTACAAAACAATTGTAAATAAAAATTAATATTGATCTTTATTATTTTTTTGTACATATTTCTAAGTTTTTTAAATTATTGTTATTAATTCTTTGCTGATGATTGTTTTGTAAAATCAAAGTGTAAATAAATAAATAAAGAAATATGATAAAAATTGAAAACGGAGCAAAAAAATATTTTTTTTTTACAAAAACGAGCACAATACTTCCGATTTCCACTACACAATACTCCGATTTCCGAAGACAATACTTCTGATAATATTAGAAATTTATCAGAAGTAAAATAGGAAGTAATTTAGAAGTGTCACAAACAATAGAAAAACAGAGGTCATGCTTAGTTATACTGAGAAGGAATGCTTTGAGCATATTGGATATTCTCAAGGGATATTGGATTGGATATTGGTTATGCTCAAAGGAATTCATCTATAAAAAAAAACCCAACACATAATTATTATATTTCTCACAGTTATTTAGAACAGGAATTTTAACTGGATCCCCCTTCAACATATCACAAATAATAATAATACTAATAATATCGCCTTATTTATACTGCCCGATTAGGACTATTAACACGTTCGTTACCGAACGGCCATATGTGGATGTTTTTGTGTTTTTCTTTGGGACCGAAACACACATGTGGCCGTTATCAAAATTTTAACGAGCGACCGGACATCCATATATGGCCTTTTTGAGGTAGGTTGTTAGTATTAGAACAGATATAGGATCGATTCTTGTACAAATACGATGCCAAATATGCAAAAAAATCATTTTGGTACCCAGAATGCAACAGCGACTTTACCGCCTGGTCCCTACGTAAAACTTGAAAAAATTGGCTTGGTAACGAACGTGTTAAGTCCCATTATTCTAGCAGTAAGCCCAAGACGTATTATTATCTGGTAAAAATCCCAAATGGGAGGCTAACATGTCATGTCCCGGCTGGATTTCGAACTCGCGACCTCTGGAATCTTTGGATTCACAAAGTGCCGCCTTTACCACTGAGCTACCGGGACAGACAAAAATATAATACCTCTCACAGGTATTCAGGTGAGAAAATTCAGTTGGACCACCCTAGTAACTAACACAAGTCTGTCATGTTTGTAATCTTTACTAAAAATAAAGTGGCTGTATGGGCTTATTTTTGGCCCGCTGCCAATCTTCTAAAAAAAAAAGAAAAAAAAAAAAAGTCTGTCATGTCTCACAGGTATTCAGGAGAGAAAATTCAGTTGGACCACCCTAGTAACTAACACAAGTCTGCCATGTCTCTCAGGTATCTCGCTACATGGAGAGGAAGCGGGTGTCAGGCACGGACATGGAGCACATGATAGAGGTGCTGGTCCACCAGAGTGCAGGCAAGATGAACACGGACCTGAGGATCTGCAGCTTCAACCTCATTCTCAACCTGGACTTCATTCTCAAGACTCTGGACTTTGTGACCGTGCCTGCCGACGCATCCAAGGTAAGTTATTTTTTTTTAGGCTTTAATGACTTGCTTACTTCCTATCAATACAGGGGTACCTCAAGGCAGTATCTTAGGGCCACTATTATTTTCCATATTTATCAACGATGTATCGTCAATTTTTAAATACTGTAAATATCATCTATATGCTCAACTAGAAGAGATTCAAGTTGGGGGAAGAACTGCCAAAAGGCAATAACCCGCCTTTAGTAAGGACATAGTATATATTTTGTTTATTTATTCTGTTTATAATATTAATATTGTCAATTTTATATTATTTTTACATTTTTTGTCTGTTATATTTCTACATATTAAATTTTCTAAATAAATAAATAAAACTAATGTCGAGTTCTATTACAGCTGCGCCGTGCCTTCAAGTCTAAGACCACCCTCAGTAAAACCACCCCTGCCCCCGCCAGGACAACGTAATGACCTTAAAGTCATGTCTATACCCCAGTAAGCCCCCCGGCCCCTCGCTAAGGACCGCAGCCCACCCCCTCCAGTAAACCCGCCCCTGCCCCCGCCCAGGACAACGTAATGACCTTGAACCCATTCTATTACAGGTGCCGCCCGGCGCCCTCGTGTCCAAGGCCGCGCCCACCCCCTCCAGTAAACCCGCCCCTGTCCCCGCCCAGGACAACGTAATGACCTTGAACCTCAGGCTGGAAAAGCCCGACCTGATTCTGGTGGAGAACCTGGATGACCTTGACACGAACGCCATCATCATGAACACGGAGATGACGTGCAAGGTGGTGCTGCACGGGCAACGCCAGGTACGCGAAATGCACACGGAGTGTTTTTTTGGGGGTTTTTTTTCCCCCTCGAACTACACATGGAATGTTTTTTTGGTTTTTTTTTCTCTCGAACTACACATGGAATGTTTTTTGGGTTTTTTTTTTCTCTCGAACTACACATGGAATGTTTTTTTGGGTTTTTTTTTTCTCTCGAACTACACATGGAATGTTTTTTGGGGTTTTTTTTTTCTCTCGAACTACACATGGAATGTTTTTTGGGTTTTTTTTTTCTCTCGAACTACACATGGAATTTTTTTTGGGTTTTTTTTTCTCTCGAACTACAAATGGAATGTTTTTTGGGATTTTTTTCTCTCGAACTACAAATGGAATGTTTTTTGGGGGATTTTTTTCTCTCGAACTACAATGAAATGTTTTTTGTGGGTTTTTTTCCGGAACCTATTTATCAAGGTGGTGCTGCACAGCCAAACGCCAGGTACGCGATATGCACACGAATTGTTTTTTTTTTTTTTTTTTTTTTGGGGTTTTTTTTTCTCTCGATCTACACATGGAATGTTTTTTGTGTTTTTTTTTTTTCTCAATTGCACACGGAATGTTTATAGGGGTTTTTTCCGGGAACCTATTTATCAAGGTGGTGCTGCACAGCCAACGCCAGGTACGCGAACTGCACACGGAATGTTTTTTTTGGGGGGTTTTTTTT
The DNA here is from genome assembly GCA_024516035.1 of Bactericera cockerelli. Lineage (NCBI taxonomy): Eukaryota > Metazoa > Arthropoda > Insecta > Hemiptera > Triozidae > Bactericera > Bactericera cockerelli. Next base: position 15,138,395 of record CM044961.1, read on the forward strand.
TCTTCTCGACCTACACATGGAATGTTTTTTGTGGGTTTTTTTTTTTCTCAATTGCACACGGAATTTTTTTAGGGGTTTTTTTTCGTGGTGCTGGACAGCCAACGCCAGGTACGCGAACTGCACACAGAATGTTTTTTTTTTTTCTCTGGGAACCTATTAATCAATGTGTTGCTGCACTGCACAGTATGTGCCAGGTACGCGAACTGCACACAGAATGTTTTTTTTTTTTTCTCTGGGAACCTATTAATCAATGTGTTGCTGCACTGCACAGTATGTGCCAGGTACGCGAACTGCACACAGAATGTTTTTTTTTTTCTCTGGGAACCTATTAATCAATGTGTTGCTGCACTGCACAGTATGTGCCAGGTACGCGAACTGCACACAGAATGTTTTTTTTTTTTCTCTGGGAACCTATTAATCAATGTGTTGCTGCACTGCACAGTATGTGCCAGGTACGCGAACTGCACACAGAATGTTTTTTTTTTTCTCTGGGAACCTATTAATCAATGTGTTGCTGCACTGCACAGTATGTGCCAGGTACGCGAACTGCACACAGAATGTTTTTTTTTTTTTCTCTGGGAACCTATTAATCAATGTGTTGCTGCACTGCACAGTATGTGCCAGGTACGCGAACTGCACACAGAATGTTTTTTTTTTTTCTCTGGGAACCTATTAATCAATGTGTTGCTGCACTGCACAGTATGTGCCAGGTACGCGAACTGCACACAGAATGTTTTTTTTTTTCTCTGGTAACTTATTAATCAAGGAAGTGCTGCACAGAAAACGCATGGTATAATATTAATTGGTATAATAGTCCAGCTGTAAGATTTTTACCAACAGGAAGTAGATAAGTAGTCTAGCTGGCACGGGTGCATTATAAAAAAGGAGTGTACCATAATTATAACTTTTTACTTTGAATAATTAAACAGGTAGAAGACCGGATAACTAATGAACCAGTCCACTTGGAATTAATTGATGTAGTTTTTACCGTTCTAAAGAGGTGATCAAAAGATTCAATTTCAATATAGTTGTTACACATTGTATAACCTCCCCCTAACACCCTGTATTCAAGTCGAAGACAAGGCTCAACTTCGTTGTAGCAGTCTCTCGAGCTGCCAGTATCAAAAGTCTGCCCTTAGTACACCTCTAACAGTCAATATTAGTAAGTGTAAGTGAACGGAACAATATTAATAGCCCCATCATAGTCCAATTAGTCCACTGCTCAAACCAAGAAAGCTAACTATCTAAACGTAACGGATTTTATACAGTCCTCCGTGTCTCCTTTCCCGTGCTACCGAACAATAATCATACTATAACGTTCATTTCCAGGTGATAGATGGCACAATCAAGGATCTTCAAATCTACTCCTGTATTTACAATCCTCTCAAGCGAGATGAAACCATGTCTCAGATTCTACGTCCTGTCACCATATCTCTCGCAGGTAACTATCACAGACCCTACCTATGCTTTCTAAATAGGAATTTTCAGTCCCTTCAGATCCCAGCTCTTAGTATGATTTTTATGTCGTCAAACTAAAGCTTATCTCTCTAGGTTTTCCTTCTTATAAATCATTGCAAACAAGGTCAGCTTTGCTAATGGAATCTCTCTCTTCACTTGTATCTCCCCCTTATTTGGGATGAAAAAAATGTTCTAACTGTCGACACAAATTTTAGAATGTTTCTGTGGTTTTATACAGAAAAAAATCGTCAAACTATCTACATTTTTTTTTTTTTTTTTTTTTTTTTTTTTTTTTTTTTTTAACTTTTCATTTGTTTTAGATATTTGACAATCAGATTTATTTATATATTTACGATGTAAAAAAAGATCATGTTGAGAGAATAATGTCTGTGTTCCTCAGGGTCCACCCCGGAAGCCAAAGGTCTCCACCTGGAGGTGTGCGCTACCCCCCTGCTCATGAGTGTCTCCCCCGCCACCATAGAGATGCTCAACCGAATCAACTCCACCATATTCACCACGCAGGTAATTGCGAACGAAGAACTTAGCTTAGGAAAAGAACCTTTGTAAAAATCCAATATTGTTAGTAAACAAATAAAATGTTTAAAACGTTAAATGTTAAATAAAAGAGTTTGGATCACATAATGATAAGCAACATCGAGCTAGACTAAGAAATGGGTTGAATCTATTTAACGCAATAAAAAATGCAATTTTTTTTCTCAATCGAGCTGATATTTTCAGGGTGTGTTCCATACATGCTTGGAATTCGATGTGTATTTTTTTAATCACACCATGTTAAGAAACGTTGAGCTGGACCAAAAAATGGAAATAATGGCCATCTGAAGTGATCTCTGATCAGTTTGATCAACTAGTAGCTACCAGTAATTGTAGGTACTGCTGATTGTAATTGCTTCTAGTGGTTCTTCAACACATAGAACCACATAATAATTCGTCTTGGGCTTAAATAAGTCATAATCTATTTACGATTAGTTTATTCTACCCCTTCGCGTGGCTACTCCACTCCCCCACAGGAGCAAAAAAAGACGGCGCTGGAAGAATTGAATCATTCAGAGCTTCTGATTCCAGGATCCCACTGTCGTATTGACCTCTAATTTAGCATGTAACTCATTGATTATCTTCCCATCTATCTTGTGGCTATCTCCCACAGGAGCAAGAGGAGGCAGCACTGGAAGAATTGAACCACTCAGAGCTGCTGATTCCAGGATCCCACTGTCGTATTGAGCTCTAATTTAGCATGTAACTGAGTCTGTCCCGGTAGCTCAGTGGTAAATGCGGCACTCTGTGAATCCACAGGTTCCAGAGGTCGTGGGTTCGAAACCCAGCCGGGACATGACAAGTTATACTCCCATTTGGGATTTTTACCACATAATAATACGTCTTGGGCTTACTGCTAGAATAATGGGACTTAATAGTCCTAATCAGGCAGTATAAATAAGGCGATATTATTATTAATAACTTCTCATCTGTCTTGTGTCTATCTCCCACAGGAGCAAGAGGAGGCGGCTCTGGAGGAGGTGGATCACTCAGAGCTGTGGACTCAGAAGCAGTTCGCCGAGACCGACTATTGGTTCCTCAAGACAGAGCGAGCAGTGGAGGCGCTTGAGGAATTGACCGGGGGGGTCATTCCTCTGGACGAGATATGCATCGTGTCTATGCCCCGCATTGTCATCACACTTGAAGCAGGTAGCAAAGCGTGTAGAAATTAAGAAACGAACCCCAGTTGGATGGAAACCGTTACATATTATTATTATTACTATACAACGCTTTATTAGGTATAAATGGACATTATGTACGTAGAAATAATTAATTTAACAATGAAAAAAATGGAAACAATATATACAATGAAAATGAAAAAGAATAGAAAATATAAAACAAAAACATAAGTCCTAACTAAAGGGCGGGGTTATTGCCTATAGCAATAACCCCGCCTGTGTCGATATGTACTGTTTATGTTTACATTTGATACGGGGTAATAAATTTTGTGAGGGACGATGAGAGGAGACTCCTTTGCGATACTAGCGCTGAGGACCCACGATGTATGTCGGCGGGGCGTGTTTTCCACACTTTTTAATTCTACACGCTATGCAGGTAGGATGTGAAAGACACTGATATTAACCAGTTTTCTTTTATAATTAAAAATATATATTTAATTAATACTATGTGTGGCCGTAGGACTGTAGAGTCTCTTTTCACTAGTAGTTTTAAAAAGTCTGGTTTCATTTATTATACAAATGTAAATACTCTCCTTGTAATCGCAGGTCGATGGTTAAGTCCCAAGTTAAGCAAATATTTAGTAAAGCTATTGTGAGTATTTGTGATATCACGATTGTGATTAACACAAATATAATAACTACTATCCATAAATAAATATGTGGGTTCAATTGAATATGATAAATAAGGCAAAGCTCATCAACCCTCTGTATACGGCTCAAATATTTATGGTTATATTGAAGTGCCTTTTTATCCAGCAATATTATGATCAATAGGTTCGATTATTTCATTATAGGAATATTATAGGTTCTGTTATTATGTAGTAATAGCCTCAGGTGAACGAGGAAAAAAATGGCTTTAACGGCAGGATTCTCACACTGTGAGCTCTTCCACCCAACCGAAAAAATCAATACATGGAATGGGATATGAACTCACTAATACCCACGCATCTTATACGATTTCCAGGTCTGCCCATGATTCTCACCCAGCTTTCGTTCCAAGCCAAAGCTCGCAACTGGTCCTCAAAGCTGGCCGTGGAATCTGTGTCTACACTGCAAGTCCGCTACTACAATCTGGCCCGCGCTCTTTGGGAACCGATGATTGAACCTGTCGAACGAAATCCCTTCTGTATAGGTAACTCTTCGGCTCTTTACTTTTTTGAGGTTGTTGTAGAGGGGACGACGACCAGTGGCGGCATGACGAGACTGATTTTGAATGATGATGCTTGGTTGGAGATTTGATACATTAGAGAGAGAGAGAGAAAGAAAGTAAAATTTATTCACAAACAACTGACATCACTATCGATTCTTGCCATAAGACTCAGTACTCTTGTTACATGTGTTTTGAAGTAGATAATGGCGATGGTTATTTTCAGGATGGTTTAGTTCTCGTAATGTCGATGCTACCCACTAAAAATTGTGACATAATAATACAAATAACTAGTTCTTTATCAGCCGACCTCAGTAGCTTGATAAATAAGTGGTTCAAGTTCCAAGTTCAGCAAAGATTTAGTAAGACGAGTTTGAGCAGTTGTGAATCCTCAAAAATTACACGAAGTCTTCGTGTGGAAAAAAGGGAGAAGTTTCTGGGAGAAACGCCCGTTTTGCTTGACGTTGTGATATCACGATTGTGATCAACACAATATGATAACTTTTTAACTAGTTCTTTAAATTTTTAAATACCTACCAAATTTTGAGACATATTTTTAAAATTGAAAGGTTTTAAGTACATTATTTCAACACACTATACAAGTATACATATTATACATACACCATACACTTCACTCTTGACACGGAAGGAGCCCAGGTCACTGGTTCTGGGCGTCCAAAAGGTTCACCCAAATCAATCCTTCCAATACCATAACATTACATGTGAAGAGAATGCCGAAGGCATTATCACCACCCTTGATCAGGCTTTGTTTATATTTATGTCTAACTTGTTACCATGTTCATTGTATATAAAAGATGTAAATAAAGCTTGATCCTAATGTTTTTAAATAAATAAATTACACATGGACACGGAAGGAAGCCAGAAAAATGGTTCTGGGCGTCCAAAAGGTTCACTCAAATCAATCCTTCCAACACCATGTCATCACACATGGACATGGAAAGTATAATCAGTATAAACAGAAAATTGAGAAGTTCTACTAGATGTACATGAACATCAGAACATACCTGGACACCTGGACAGCTGTTTCGAGCTTATTTGCTCTCATCAGCAGGTAACAGTTCTCAATATCCATGCCATCAACTAACCTCTCTATTTAAATCAGTATAATCTCCTAATCTCCCTTTTTTTTGTTTTTTTTTTGTTTTTTGTTTTGTGACTTGTTTTTAATTTTTTAATTTTAGACCATAAAGTTTGCATAAAGCAGCACCTATCTATATATGATTTTATCTGCCAGTCCACATTGATATTTTTTATTTATTTTTCCATCTTGTCTATGATAGGTACCAAAATTTTCAAAAATGGACCTTAAATATGTTGATTGTTTGACATGGTATATTGACATCAGGGTTTATGTTTTTCTTGGGGCCTTTATCCTTCTTTTTTTTATGTTTGTGGTGAGGTGACCCTTCTTTTGAGGTATGTGTGTACTTAAAATAACATTGTTTACTTATATATTAGGTATATTGACATCAGGGTTTATGTTTTTGTTGGGGCCTTTATCCTTCTTTTTTTTATGTTTGTGGTGAGGTGACCCTTCTTTTGAGGTATGTGTGTACTTGAAATAACATTGTTTACTTATATATTAGGTATATTGACATCAGGGTTTATGTTTTTGTTGGGGCCTTTATCCTTCTTTTTTTTTATGTTTGTGGTGAGGTGACCCTTCTTTTGAGGTATGTGTGTACTTGAAATAACATTGTTTACTTGGATATTAGGTATATTGACATCAGGGTTTATGTTTTTGTTGGGGCCTTTATCCTTCTTTTTTTATGTTTGTGGTGAGGTGACCCTTCTTTTGAGGTATGTGTGTACTTAAAATAACATTGTTTACTTAGATATTAGGTATATTGACATCAGGGTCCTAATCTCCCTTTCGACCGTCACACTACGCACTCCGATTGGTATAAACAGAAAAGTGAGAAGTTGTAAGTAAGTAACTAGTTGTTTTATCTTTCTATCTTTGTCTCCAGGGTCTCACGCCCCCTGGGAGGTGGAGATGACCATAGAGACCAACGACAACCGCCACGTGGACACGGAGGAGGAGTTCAAGACGGCGAAACCTGGCAAGATCATCAACATCACCTCCAAGCAGAACATGGAGATCACCATCACCAAGACCTGCCTCAATGTTCTCACTGATTTAGGTGAGAATTACAAGTTCCCACAAATTTAAAACGTCAAAACCTGGCAATTCAGATTGGAAATTTAGTTTCCTTAAGTTGTCTGAATGTATAATAACATAATACGAATGTTCAGAGAAAAAAAATCGCAGTGGGAGTTTTTCTTTTTTTTTACAATTTGAAGTGGCAATATAATATACAGTATGTTTCAGAAAAGGTGGCCACCCCCTCGTAACTTTTGAACGCGACGGAATTTTTCAATTCTGTAAAGTCCTAGGTATAGGAAGTGCCCTATGGCCCATCCTGTGGTCATATTTATTTTTGGCCCCGGTCGGCCCTTCCGGCTTTTAGGCCATATTTTTTCATTTTTCTCGCGAATTTTAAATGGAATGCTATATTTTTTATTCCTGTTAATTGAAGTCCAAGTTAGGCTGAGTATAATGAGCTTTTAAAATTTTCAAAAACCTTATCAGGGGCGGAGCTAGTAGGGTGCAAGTTTCAAAATTGTTACACCCTGTATTTCAGCGTTAGTTAGATTTTTTAGTACTTTTTTTATGTTCATAGGTTCAAAATATTGTTTTACACCATATGAAATCAAAAAAATATTCTTGTGTACTTCTAATCAGGGTCATAGTAAGGTTTTTGTAAAAGTACTTTTTTTCTCACGTCAATTTTTCCGTAAATTAATGATATTCTCGAAATTGGCATTTTTAGAGGTGAAAGTCTGCAGTGACATATGTTTTTTATGCTTGAAATCGAAAGAAAACTTAATGCAAAAGCGATTAAGATCATAAAAAAAGCCATTTAACCTGCTAGTTTTTTCACGACAGTGTCCGGTAAAGTGGGTGAATTTCGTATTGGATTTTTTTTGTTGTTGAGGAAACACAATTGGCATAGAAAATAAATAATATCTAATAAGGGAATATTACTTCAATGAACATAACTAAATGCGAAATTAAATGAAAATTATTTCTTCTAAATCAGTGCCGGATATTTTTTTTTTTTTTTCTCTCTCTCTTTTTTTCACTTTTCAAAGTTCAAGTTGTATCAAAAATAATTATCGGATAATGCTGCTTCTAAAGTCGGCCTAGGGGTCCCCTCTTGAGACAATTTTAGTTGGTAAGTTGGTAAAATCTGTAGAAAACACATTGTCAATAATTCTGGAGTCAGTCCGATGGCGCTTTGAATGCAACGATTCTTGTAGGATCACCGAAGTTAAGCAACGTCCAGCGAGGAGAAGATTTCGTGATGCTGGCATTCCGGCCTAACCCAGGCTGGGTGAGATAAATGTGTTTAGGAGGTTGGTGAGTTTCTTGCGAATGGAATGTAACACCCCCGTTATGATATGACCATGCAGTTGAAACGCGATATTAAACCCAAATTTTAAAAAAAATCATACTGGTGTTGCTAGTAATGAATACCAGGTCTCTAAATAAAAATCTAATAATCTCGAAATTCAAGAGAAAAAAAGACCAGGTCAAGTACCAAACTCTTAAGGGTGAAAATTAAACCAATTCAATTATTTTAAAGAGGCGAAAAGAGAGAGAGAAAGAGAGAGAGAAAAAAAAATATCCGGCACTGATTTAGAAGAAATAATTTTCATTTAATTTCGCATTTAGTTATGTTCATTGAAGTAATATTCCCTTATTAGATATTATTTATTTTCTATGCCAATTGTGTTTCCTCAACAACAACAAAAAAATCCAATACGAAATTCACCCACTTTACCGGACACTGTCGTGAAAAAACTAGCAGGTTAAATGGCTTTTTTTATGATTTTAATCGCTTCTCCGTTAAGTTTTCTTTCGATTTCAAGCATAAAAAACATATGTCACTGCAGACTTTCACCTCTAAAAATGCCAATTTCGAGAATATCATTAATTTACGGAAAAATTGACGTGAGAAAAAAAGTACTTTTACAAAAACCTTACTATGACCCTGATTAGAAGTACACAAGAATATTTTTTTGATTTCATATGGTGTAAAACAATATTTTGAACCTATGAACATAAAAAAAGTACTAAAAAATCTAACTAACGCTGAAATACAGGGTGTAACTATTTTGAAACTTGCACCCTACTAGCTCCGCCCCTGATAAGGTTTTTGAAAATTTTAAAAGCTCATTATACTCAGCCTAACTTGGACTTCAATTAACAGGAATAAAAAATATAGCATTCCATTTAAAATTCGCGAGAAAAATGAAAAAATATGACCTAAAAGCCGGAAGGGCCGACCGGGGCCAAAAATAAATATGACCACAGGATGGGCCATAGGGCACTTCCTATACCTAGGACTTTACAGAATTGAAAAATTCCGTCGCGTTCAAAAGTTACGAGGGGGTGGCCACCTTTTCTGAAACATACTGTATACAAATGAGATTAAATGAAAAATATGAAAGTTATTATAGCCTTTTCAGCATAATAATTAAAATTAAGGTCCACATTATGAAGCAGGATTAAAGTTAATCTAAGCTTGACACGCCCTCAAATCGGAGTTTCCAACCAATCACAGCGCACTATAGCCCAAGTTAAGGGACAGTGTCCTCTTAGGTTAAATCTAATCCTGTTTTATAATTCAACCCTAAAATTCCAACTCTACTTGGAGGATCTGTGGCTCGTTCCAGAAACACTTTCTACTCTCCGAATCATCTTTCAACTGTCACACAACGCACTCTGATTGGTTAATTTGAACAAATCACAGTGCGTTGTTAATTGAAAAGGAGATTTGGAGAGTAGAAAGTGTTTCTGGAACAGCCCACTGGTTCTGAAGTTATGAGCTGACCAGACTAGGGATGACCACCTCAGGTCACTTCTACTTCTTTAATATTCTACTTTTAACAGCTGCTTTTACAACATAACCTAGAAGAAATCATTTTGATGTGATCAAATATTTACTCGAAATTTCGTGTTGTTTAGAAATTCTAGGTTATGTTGTAATTTTGAAATTACAACATAACCTAGAAAAAAACATTTTGATGTGATCAAATATTTACTTGAAATTTCGTGTTGTTTTGAAATTCTAGGTTATGTTGTAATTTCAAAATTACAAAATAACCTAGAAGAAAACATTTTGATGTGATCAAATATTTACTTAAAATTCCGTGTTGTTTTGAAATTCTAGGTTATGTTGTAATTTCAAAATTACAACATAACCTAAAAGAAAACATTTTGATGTGATCAAATATTTACTCGAAATTCCGTGTTGTTTTGAAATTCCAGGCAAAGCTTTCAATGAAGCCATCAACGTGAAGCCTTGCAGCAAATCTCAGCATCAGCAGAATCCTCCCCAGTTCATCATAGAGAACTATCTGGGTAAGAATACCCCAGCATCCCATCAGTACAAAGTTAGAAAGTGCTGATATTTCAACCCACACTGGACATGGAAAGAGCCTAGACTCTCTGTCCAGAAAGCACTCTCACTCTCATAATCCCCGAATCTCTCTTTCAACCGTCACACAACGCACTCTGATTGGTTAATTTGAAAGCAATAACCAATCGGAGTGCGTTGTGAGATGGTTCGTTTCCACATCGTTTTTGTCAGTTGCATGCGTCAGCTTTAGAAAACACGTTCGTATCCTCCGTGTTCCATGCTTCTTAAGATGACATTCAGGTGGCATCCCAGACGGCACAGAAAGTGTTTAAAAAGATTTTAAAAACACTTATTTTGACAAGATTCAAACATTTTATAAAGCTTATTTTGACAAGGCTTAACATTTTAGAAACACTTTTATAAGCTTACTACTTCCTCCCCCTGAGCATTTTATTAAGCTTATTTTTACAAGGTTTTGGAAATTGCATACCTACTTAATAATTAAGGGGCTCCATATTGAATTTCATACCGCCGCCATTGCCCGGGAAAATTTGAAAATTGTGATTTCACAGGTAGGGCCAGGAAATTTTTAAAATTAATTTGGATTTGATTAAAAATATACCATTTCAAGGCAATTTGGTCTACAATGATGAAAAGCTGTAGATGAAATGCTAACATTAATAAATAAGTAGACAATTTGTGTTTTTCAGTTTTATATTTTTCCATTTACATGGTAAAAGAATTCAAAGCAAAAATATGTAACAAACAAACACATGAAACAAACAGAATATAATACATAGAATCAGCAGATAAATTAAGCCAAGTGGACTTAATTAATCTAAATCTATTATACATATAGGTAATTAAGAGAGAGATATGCTGAAATGTCATCTTCCTGCCCAGCAGCAGGCTGCCCAAAGACAAAGAATACCAGAACAGAAGTTGAGATTATTGAAGATGAAATTAGGACATAGAACCCAGAGAGAATTTTGACTATAACATGGCATTCATAAAAAAGAACAGTCTTCCAGATTTTTTTTTTTTTGTTTGTTTAAAGTGGGTTTAACCTCAATTGCATAGTCATATCATGACCGAGGTTTTACCCTCATTTGCAGGAAACTCACAAACCTGTTACCCACATTAAGCTCACCGAGCCTGGGTTGGGCCATTTTATTCTGAATTTACTGGGAATAGTACCAGGTAGCCACATTAACCTCACCCAGCCTGATAAATGCTGTGTATACACATGCCAGCTTCATATTTTCAAAAGAAGGAGAATTATCTGTTTCACAACAACAAAAATGAACCAAAATCTTTGTATTACGGGCAGTAGTCAAATCCTGAATAATGCAAGCTACTGTTTTAAAAATTAAAATTAATGAACACATTATAGTAAAACATGTACTTATTACAAGTAAAAAACTGTCTAAATTTGCAACACTTAATACTTCTTCTTAACTTACAATATTTTTTTTTTTTTTATGTTATAGCTGGTTGAAGATCCATGAAAAACCCCTGTCCTGATTTGAGATAGTGAGGATGGGAATTTCATTCTGAATTTAATGGGAACAGTACCAGCTACCCACATTTACCTCACTCAGCCTGAGTAGGGCTAGATATACCAGCCTCACATTTTCAGAGAACAGATTTATTTATTTAAAAAAAAATGGGGGTTGTATACTGAATTTACTGGGAATAGTACCAGCTACCCACATTCACCTCACTCAGCCTGAGTAGGGCCTTTAGAGCCTTTAGCTAGTCAGTTCTCTGTTTATAGTTGTTTAGCAAAACACTGGTCTTCTCCCTGTTTAAAATCCCCCAGTCAGACACCTGTTAAGAGTGTGATTCTGATTAAGTGGAATATCTGGAACAGGTTAATCTCCAGCATTTCCACATGCATATCCTGGTTTGACTATAAAACAATGTAAGATATTGTTTAGCTATTGCTTACCCCACTAATTGGAGTGTAAAACTCCCTTATGATTAATGCGTGGAAATTGGTACACTTTAGAACAGTAAACTTTTTAAAGTAGAGAAAAATTTCTTTTTAGTTACACCCTAAAACTGTGATGTAGGAACTTTAGAAGAGTCAACTTGTTGGACTTTTATCAGAAATTGTTAGATATAATTATATTGAGTCAACTTGTTGGACTTTTATCAGAAATTGTTAGATATAATTATATTGTTAAATCATCAATAAAATTTGTAGTCACTTTCACTTATCCGGTGTTGGGTTCAATATGTTTGAGGAGGGAGGCAGCTTGAATAAGTTTCTTCAGATTGAAGCTATGTTGGATTGGATGCACAATACATGTAAACAGGTGGAAAATATCATGTGGATTTCCTTCATAGATCATATTTTAAATGCTAGGATCCAGTTTAAAAAGATATTATGTTTGCAGACATATTGACCATCCTGACCTCAGTTGGTCAAAAATTGTTCATGCTCTCTAAGGTAAAAGTTTGTAAAGAGCTCCAGTATTCAGTCAGAGCATTGGATCACTAAAAACAGAACTATTTTAAGTTACAATACTAATATAACAAATAAATTAAAAGTGTTTTGCGACTTGATAAACTTTTCAGTTATTTAATTTCAAAAATTCAATATGGAGTCCACAGACCATTGATGAAGAGAGACATATTGCATACACAGTCACACATTTATTTTTTAAGGCGTTTTCTCTATTCCGATGTCTTGCGAAAAAAAATATTAAAAAAACTTATAAAAGATTGCGGAAACCTTTCCAAAGTGTTTATAAACCTTGCCTAAGTAAGTTTTCCGCAAACTTATTATTTCATACTTTTTTATACTTTTTTAAATCTTGTGAAGTAAAGGTTATTTTTACAAGGAAAAAATCCATACTTTTTTTATACTTTTTAAACCTTGTGAAGTAAAGCTTATTTTTACAAGGAAAATTCAGAGTCTATAAAGCTTGTGTAACCTTTTGTGCCGTCTGGGATCCTTCAAAGGGTGACAGGAACATATAAATATGAACAAGAAAATTTGTCCGGATATGAATGGGTTAAATCAAATCCACCAGAGGAACATAGGTCGCAAATATTGGCCTTCTATCAAATAACATTCTGGATACAGTAATTAGTGCGTTACTGAATAACAAGTGAATGATTTTTTTCCTTTCAACAGTAATATCGCCCTCGGTATTAACTTTGATTTAATTTATAAAAAATGAAGAAATAGACCCAAGCACCAGCTTTTTGCTGAAATGGGTCCATAAAACTCATTATTATTTTTCTGGTACTAATTTTATTAATTGTACGTATTATGTTTAGTTTTGGAAGGAAGAATCTGTTTGTCACTGTTATCTGTTTGTACCAAAATTTAAAACTAAATATATATTTGAGTATGTAAAAAAAAAAACCTTTTTTTTCACTTCCTCAGGTATTCCTATCATAATCGACATCAAGGCGCTGAACTGCACAGCGACCCGCACGTGCGCCGCAGCGTCCAGCGACCAAACTAGCGACCCAACTAGCGACCACAAAGTAGAACTCAACCATCTGGAGACCGTGGAGTTGAATCTGAACTCCGTGGAGGAGGCGAGGGATCTGGTGCTAGCCCTGGAGAGTGATGAGCTAGTGGAGCAGTATATCCAGGTGGAGATTCCAGGACGTAACCAATGTAGCCAGGTGAGAGTTAGCTCTGGAGAGTGATGAGCTAGTGGAGCAGTATATCCAGGTGGAGATTCCAGGACGTAACCAATGTAGCCAGGTGAGAGTTAGCTCTGGAGAGTGATGAGCTAGTGGAGCAGTATATCCAGGTGGAGATTCCAGGACGTAGCCAATGTAGCCAGGTGAGAGTTAGCTCTGGAGAGTGATGAGCTAGTGGAGCAGTATATCCAGGTGGAGATTCCAGGACGTAATCAATGTAGCCAGGTGAGAGTTAGCTCTGGAGAGTGATGAGCTAGTGGAGCAGTATATCCAGGTGGAGATTCCAGGACGTAATCAATGTAGCCAGGTGAGAGTTAGTCAAGTGATAGCTCCTAGCCCTGGAGAGTGATGAGTGATGAGCTAGTGGAGCAGTATATCCAGGTGGAGATTCCAGGACGTAGCCAATGTAGCCAGGTGAGAGTTAGCCCTGGAGAGTGATGAGCTAGTGGAGCAGTATATCCAGGTGGAGATTCCTGGACGTAACCAATGTAGCCAGGTGAGAGTTAGCCCTGGAGAGTGATGAGCTAGTGGAGCAGTATATCCAGGTGGAGATTCCAGGACGTAACCAATGTAGCCAGGTGAGAGTTAGCCCTGGAGAGTGATGAGCTAGTGGAGCAGTATATCCAGGTGGAGATTCCAGGACGTAATCAATGTTTGCCAGGTGAGAGTTAGTCAAGTGATAGCTATTAGAGGTTTGAAGGGATCTGTTCCAGAAACTCTCTCCACTCTCAAAATCCCCGAATTTTCGTTTCTTGAAACTTGACGTTCCAAACCTACGGCTTTAATTTTTGATATTATATCTATTTAAATTAAGAAATATAAATCTGCCTTGCCTTTATCCCATGTTAGCTTATGTTGCTATTGGGGTCGACATTGTTCATTTAAAAAAAAAAATACTTTACATTTATTACAAATATTTTACAAAAATACCACTTAAGCTGAACAATTAAAAAAAAAGCGCCGGGGAATATTTCAGGCAACGGCTTAGTTTCGCTGTTCAGAGAGGTAATGTTGCCTCAGTGCTGAGCACACTGCCTCGGGAAGATGTCCTGGGCGAAGTCTTTTATATTTTGTAAAAATAAAACAATTAACCTTTAAAATTCCAAAAAAAAAAAAAAAAAAAAAAAAAAAAAAAATTAACCCATGTATAGTTTATCGATTCTCTGGCATTGATAAATTGGTAATGTCTAATGTACTGTGTGTGTTTTTTTGTTTTGTCTGAACCAACTCTACTTGGTACATACGGGTATTTCATAGACCTCTAAGCCAAATCAGTCATATAATTTAAAACGTCCCCCTGGCTCTTGTGTCGTACAGGATTCTCTGCAAATCCCTGTGTCCAAGGCTGACAAGCGCTACTACCCACTCAAAAACAACTGCAATGGCTGGGCTGTGGTCTGTGATATCAACATCCAAGATGCCACTAGTATTGTCAAGCTTAGAAGTAACGTTCAAGTGTTCAACCATTTAGGTGAGTAAAACATCTTCACTTTTTATGTATGTGTGGTTGGGTTATTTCTATTATTATAGGATTTATTTCAACATTTCTTAAATCGTCTCTTTTAGTGATGAAAATCCCTTTAAGTACTTTTGTACTTTTAGGGATTCTAACAGGGAAAGGAGCCAGCGTCGATTGAATGTACCTGTTCTCGTAGTATCACCGAAGTGAAGCAACGTCCAGCGAGGTGAAGACTTCGTTATGCTGGAATTTCGGCCCCAACTCAGTAGCTACTTTAGACGCCTGTGGTCTGTGTTGTAGCTTTCCCATCCCGTAGTATGCATCCCCTCTGATGGGCGAGAAGTGACACAATACTTCCCATTTAGGTGCTGGGTCCATACGGACGCACCGAAAGTTATCCCTTAAAAATAAATGTAACTAAATTTTGAACACATTTATTTTATCAACTGGTATTTGTAACAAAAAAAAAATCGTCCCTAAAACTCGGCTCTGTGTTTTGAATTTTAAGGTGTTCTCTCATACATACCTCGTCAGGATAATTTAGAAGCTATTTGCGTGGAGCGGGCAGTGACGACATTACGAGCGAGCCATGAATTACCTACATGTACAAAAAAACAACGGATTTTTCTAGGTGTTTCAGAATGCTGTGTTTGTGCGATAATACTACAAAGAAACCACATCAGAATAAATCCATGCAAATTATTTATTAAATTAAACAAAAAGTTTTGAATTTCGCTTTATATTTCCTTGACACACGCATCGATGATAGCCCTGACAGTCAGGATTGTAGGGGAATCTGAAGGTACTCGTATAAATAATCACTTCTAAGTAGTCACTGTGGCAGAGTGAGTTAGCGTACTAGGCATTGCACACATGGTGACCTGGGTTCGATCCCCAGCGGAGTAGGAATTTTTCTGCTCTGTACTTGGATGTTCGGGGTCCACTCATACCTCGTGAGGAAAAATGAGTAGCTGCTTTGATGTGTAACAGCGACCAGTGGCAGAATCATAGGCAAAAATATAGTTAAAGATATTGTAAATTAAAGTGGTAAAGTCCTATGATTCTGCGCTACCCACCAAAATTGTGACATTCCCGAAACAACATATTAACACAAAGAAAAAGCATTATTTATATTTTTTTTTTGCTAAGCTTTATTAGATAGAACAAAAAATATATACAGTACAACACAATGAAATATAAAGAAAAACAAAAAGATTAAACAAATATACAAGAAGGAAAAAAGAGAGAAATGTCCTACCTTAAGGGCGGGGTTATTGCCTGTGGAAATCTCTTCCACCCAACCCCTTTATTATAATTACATCTGTTATTTATTATTCCCCAGGCATTGACATCAACCTGTTCACCCAGCCTGACCCGGGCAGTGATCCCGTCCTGAGCATTCCCGCCGACCAGCACGCCTCGCTCCCTCTTCCCCACCTCACTTCCTGTCTCTTCTTCTCCACACACGGGTCACTCATTTCCTCCCCCGAGTTCCGGTGGACCCAGCTGCAGAACGCGCCCTCCATTCACGAGCTCGTACGATCCGAGCCGAAGAATATCGAAGACTCGGACCCGACCTTCCTCAACTTAGACGGCGAGCTCGAGCAGATTTACTTCGAGAATACCAACAAGTTTACCATGGTAATAATAATAATAATAAAGTAGTGAGGCATGTCCTCATGAAAATTCTGTTGACATACCTAATGGTTCATAATGTGACCAAGTGGTTGTTCGGATCTATCCGTACCCCCCAAAGTGTTTTCCTATGGAAAAATCCATTGGACCACCAAGGGTGATAGCCACGGGAGAGAAAAAGATGGACTACACAAAGTCCATCTTAAAATCACCTCCCCACATTATGAACCAAACAACTTCAGGAGACTAGATCTTCGGATCCGCTCCTGAAGTTAAAACACCAGGAGACTTGATCATATGATCCGCTCCTGGTGTACTACCCATTGAAGGGTAATAATTACCCTCCAAGGAGAGAAAGTGGTATAATAATAATAACTCTTTATTGACAAGAATAATATTGACAAAGGGCGTGATTATTGCCTGAGGCAATCTCTGCCATCAAACCCATAGTGAGTTAATCACCTGAGGTTTCTTTTACGAATGGTCTTGACAGTGATATGAGACCAGTTAGAAAAAAGATATTGATAGTCTACCAAATAGACATTTGTAATTTATTTGCATTAATAATTATACATAATAGGTATAATAGGTAACATATATTTAATGCAACAAACCCACACTAAGGGGATGCAGTCCTCTTGTTTTGTGGGGTAGTTTCACCGACCTCAGTAGCTTGATCGATAAGGCAGCGGACTTGTAACCTGGAGGTTGGTGGTTCAAGTCCCGGTTTCAGCGTAGATTTAGTAAAGCTAGATTGAGTAGTTGTGATATCACGAAAGTGAATAACACAAATATGATAACTTTTTAACTTTTTTTTTTAAATTACCTAAGGTTTCTTTTACGAATGGTCTTGATAGTGATATGAATGACCTGTTAGGAAAAAAAAAAAGATATGGATAGTCTACCAAATAGACATGGAAGTTAAGGTTCCCTGATCTGTGGATCGGATCCAACCCAATGCTTGGATTTGCCTCATTTATTTGAGTATATGACCACATGATATTAGACTCTAAGTGCGCGGTCACAACGAGGACCCTGGCCTATACCCTAGTTACCCTACCCCTACAGTCCCTACACCCTCTACCCTGGTACCTACAGCTTGATACAGACAATTTTCGGGACTCCGTTGTGGCCGCTTACATTCAATGGAGTCTCGAAAATCTTCTATATCAAGCTGTAGGTACCAGGGTCTAGGGTATAGGCCAGGGTCTATATCAAGCTGTAGGTACCAGGGTCTGGGGTATAGGCCGTATAGGGTATAGGCCAGGGTCCTCGTTGTGGCCGTCTACTAAGGGTGCAACATTGTGTGCCAAAACATTTTATGTTTAATCTTTAATTTTAAAAATATATTGGTCCAGTATCTCAAACAGCTATGAGAAACTGGATCAGTATTTATGGTTGGCTGGAAGAGCTTCTTGAAGGAGAATCCTGCCATATAAAAGAAAGCCCCCCCCAAAAAAAAAATCTTGCGAAGGTTGTGATCCAGTCATTGGAATTTTATCTCATTGGATTCAGAAAAGACAGAGCTGACATCCTTTCGCAATTTTGCGAGACAAAATGTTTCACTCAGTGAGATCCCGGCCTAAACAACGTGCACTGGTAGTCAAGTGGTTAACGCGCTAGTCTGGTAATCCAGGTAGCGTAGGGATCCATTGGTTCGAATCCCACCCAGTGCATGAATTTTTCCTCATTTATTTGAGTTGGTAACCACATAATAATAAGACTCTGTGGGTTAGGTGGTAGAAAATGCTTTTTGCATTAACCTCGCCTGGTGGTTACCTTCCACTAAAGAGTGTTATTATTATAAAATGTTTCACTCAGTGAAATCCTGGCCTAAACGAGAGTATCTCCCCGGCAGGTCTCAAACAACTACAAGATCACGGTGCGGCCCACTGTGGTCATCAAGAACAACCTCCCCTGCCCATCACCCTCCTCATGCAGGGCGTGTTCGAGTCGTTCAGTCTGCCGCCCGGCCAAACCAAGACGCTGGTGAACGTCGAACCCGGGACCTCGAGTCTGGTGACCCGCATAGACGACTACCTGGAGAAGCGCTGGATCTGCAAGAAGTTCCTGGAGAAGACTCCGGAGCAGTTCAACGTGTGGCGCTTTGAGTCCTTCGACAGCGCGGAGGCGATGGCGCTTAATCTGGGTGAGACTCGTTGTCATCTTCTAAACTCTAAGGCTGGTATGAAGAGACGATTTTGTAATCCCCAAAAGGTTCACTGTAGGGTGGTCCCGAGCTTGCTATAGGGAATACTTCGACCTTGACAATTATTTATTAAAGAAACATCTGATTGCACATGCGCACAGACGCTTTCAACAAACGTCTCTGAATAACAAAATCAGCTGAATGGACAATTAATGACCCAGGCATCCCTACATTGAGGACTCTGCATACCACCCTAAAGCATAGCCTTGTTGTAATCGACATTTTTTGTTCAACATTGTTATTTAAAAAAATACTTTATTTTTATACAATCTAAAAAACTTCTCAAATACAGTCTTCCTTATGCCACGATAGCATGCCACGCACCGATGCCTGCTTATCGATCCTCTTCTCCTGAACCAGAACTATAAAGGGTTGGTTGGAAGAGATTGCCAAAGATAATAACCCCACCCTTTAATTAGGACATATGTATAAATTTTCCGTTTTCCCCCCTGTTTTTCTTTTATATTGTTTCCAATTTTGTATATTAATTTGTAATTTTCTGATTGTATATATGTCCTTATTAATAAAGTGTATATACCTAATAACTAACAATAAAGAAAGAGCACAAGACCGAAATCAATGGAGGCACGCTGTGGATCAGGCATTTGGTCGACTAGGCCCAAGCCACGGATAAGTAAGTAAGTAAGTATATAATTACTCTGGATATAGATTTAAAAAATTAAAAATACTCTCGTACTGTCCCTTGCAGGCATGCACGTGACCTACTCCCACTCCACTCTCCTCATGGACCTGTACTGTCCCTTCTGGATGATCAACAAGACAGAGCTCATGCTGACCTACAAGCCACTGGATGACAGCGGACATGTGCTCTACCATCCTCCTTCCTACAAAGGTATGAGTATGAATAGAAGTAAATGTTGAATGTTCGTGATGCTGGATTTTTACGACTCAACCAAGGCTAATAATGGAACTTCTTGTCTGGAGCCCACAGTCTAAATAAAGCCCTACTATACTATACTATTTCTCGATTAAAAAAAAGAAAAAAAAAAATCTTATATTTTGTTATAACCTCTAGTATTAAAAAGACGTGTTGGTCACAACATAAAAGTAGGTATACAAAAGAAAAAGAAATCTACTGTCCCAAAACTAACATACATTATTTTGTCTTCATCTTAAATGACATTCGTCTTTCCAAGACTCTGAGTTCTTTGGTGGAGTTCCAAGACTCTTCAGTTCCTTGGTGCATCAAAGTGGATAATGGAGACTGGAGTGACAAGTTCTCTCTAATGTAATGTAATGTTCCAGGCACCATCATGTTCTCCCTACAAGGAGAAAGCTTTCTTCGGCAAGAAGAAAGCCTGCATCAAGGTGGAGATTGGAGACTGGAGTTCTCTCTAATGTAATGTAATGTAATGTTCCAGGCACCATCATGTTCTCCTACAAGGAGAAAGCGTTCTTCGGCAAGAAGAAAGCCTGCATCAAGGTGGAGAATGGAGACTGGAGTTCTCTCTAATGTAATGTAATGTAATGTTCCAGGCACCATCATGTTCTCCTACAAGGAGAAAGCGTTCTTCGGCAAGAAGAAAGCCTGCATCAAGGTGGAGAATGGAGACTGGAGTTCTCTCTAATGTAATGTAATGTAATGTTCCAGGCACCATCATGTTCTCCTACAAGGAGAAAGCTTTCTTCGGAAAGAAAAAAGCCTGCATCAAGGTGGAGAATGGAGACTGGAGTGACAAGTTCTCTCTAATGTAATGTAATGTAATGTTCCAGGCACCATCATGTTCTCCTACAAGGAGAAAGCATTCTTCGGCAAGAAGAAAGCCTGCATCAAGGTGGAGAATGGAGACTGGAGTGACAAGTTCTCTCTAATGTAATGTAATGTAATGTTCCAGGCACCATCATGTTCTCCTACAAGGAGAAAGCGTTCTTCGGCAAGAAGAAAGCCTGCATCAAGGTGGAGAATGGAGACTGGAGTTCTCTCTAATGTAATGTAATGTAATGTTCCAGGCACCATCATGTTCTCCTACAAGGAGAAAGCTTTCTTCGGAAAGAAGAAAGCCTGCATCAAGGTGGAGAATGGAGACTGGAGTGATAAGTTCTCTCTAATGTAATGTAATGTAATGTTCCAGGCACCATCATGTTCTCCTACAAGGAGAAAGCTTTCTTCGGAAAGAAGAAAGCCTGCATCAAGGTGGAGAATGGAGACTGGAGTGATAAGTTCTCGCTGGATGTTGTGGGCAGCTCGGGCTGTGTGGACTGCACGTACCGCGGCAAGGCAAGTATTCTCAAACGGAAGATTGCTGGTTCGTATACTGATGTAGTCAACTGCACTGGTAGTCAAGTGGTTAACGCGCTAGTCTGGTAATCCAGGTAGCGTAGGGATCCGTTGGTTCGAATCCCACCCAGTGCATAAATTTTTCCTCATTAATTTGAGTTTGTGACCCCATATTCCCCATAATAATAAGACTCTGAGGGTTAGGTGGTAGAAAATGCTTTGAGCATTAACCTCGCCTGGTGGTTACCTTACACTAAAGAGTATTATTATGTAGCAGACATTTAATTGAATCGAAATTAGTTCATCAGGAGTCGAATCAGTAAACCTATAGAAAAAAACCGAATATTAAAAATAGTAATGGACATTTCTTATAATCCTCAATTGGGATTAAAAAGTCCTATGTTTCTAGCAGTTTTTTGATAGTCTTATTATATGACCCAAGTCTCGAATTTGTGAGTTAAATACATACATTGGGTGGGATTTAAATCTGATGCTGCATTGGGTGGGATTCGAACCTGATTGATGCATTAGGTGGGTTGAAGCTTCCTGGACCTTTCCATGTATGAAGTTTGTCTTATCTGTTTGCAAGTCACTTACGAGAGCTTTTGAACCAAAGCTTTGTAGGTCCTAGCTATCATGTTGGAAATTTCGACAGAAGTAACCTTTTGCAATAATTTGCCAAAAAATATTTTATAGAAAAATACGGAATAATTTGAAATCAATCATATTTTTTTCGCTCATGTTAAGTGGAAAAGTCATGGATTTTTTTTTTTTTGAAAACTTTAAATTAAAATCCTATGAATTGGTTTCGCCTTCAGGTGTACCACGTAGGAGTCCACATCAACCTGACCAGCAACTCTCTCACCAAGGTGGTTCTCTTCACACCCTACTACGTCATCATCAACAACTGCTCCTTTGATGTGGAGTTCACGGAGGTAGACAAGGTATGGTGGAGATGTATAATAGACGCCCCTCTCTAGAGCCTCTGTATCTAACCTGGTTTTAGAGTTTTCAGTGAAACCCTTACAATTAATACTGCGACCTAATTACATTTATTGTAACAACAAAGGCTCTGTAGGAATTCTGAATTTATTAGTGAATAAAGTTATAACTATTGCATTACTTATTGTGAAGGTTCGCTCTTATTAAATTTTAAGACGGTTTCAAATGTTATTTCTCACTTAGATTTCACATTTGTCACAAATCTGATTCTCTAAGGCCCGAATAAATTAACGACAATAAAGCGAAGATTGTTACTATAGTGTTGCTATTACCATGGTAACAGACAATCAGATAACTGAAATCAGATACTATAGTAACAGTGTCCACCACAGCAGCGTTTATAAATTCAGGACATAAATGGCTAAGATGTACCGGAAAACTCTCTATGGATAAAATAAATGCCTTATCCATCGAGCTACTCAAGTAGGTTTACCTCTTGTAAAAGGTAATAATTAGATATTTACCTTGCATTTTTTCCATTACCTTCGAAAACCAAGGTGGGTTTTAACCTCGTGTACATCATGTCTCTATGTTCTCCAATACAACTCTCCTTTTACAGTGATTCTCATTAATTTTCTGATATATATAAGTACTTCATCAATCAAGATAAAATATTTCTATTATATCAAAATCTTTTCATCTGGTAGTGACCCAAGGATGCATGCAGCATTCAATACCCTTATAAATGTCCAGGCCAATTCCCTGGGCGAGAAATTGTTTAGATCGGGGTTCACCCTTACATCTAAACAATGTCTCACCCTATTGTCCAAGCCATTGCTTCGAAGCAACATTTTTTTTTTTTTTTAACATCCCATCAAATTCTTTTTCTTCACATTCTCCCCTCAATTAAATACTAAATCTTTATTATAAACACCAGAACAGCCTGTCACTCTCCACCACCTTCAACTCATTTCTTTGCTCCCTCTCTGATATTGAAAATTAATTACCATTTTTTCCCCATTTCTTTCATCTCTTTAAAAACTTGGTGACTAAATTTTGCACTATATAAATACATATGTATTTGTTTTAATGTAATATTTTCAAATAAATGTTATTTTAGAAACCGTAGCGATAAGTTTTACTATGTAATTATCTTTAATCCAATAAGCATGAAGCATTTTCTTAACTTCCTCTGTCTCTCTTTTTCCATCTCTTTTCGAGCATCTATAGTCTACACTATTTCTTCATATCCATTTAAGTAGGTATGAGAGTAATTCCTCATCAATTTCATTTCATGACTGCCTGTCACTATAAACTCTTGATTTTCCACTTACGATTTTTATACATATAGCATTAAGTTTTTCTTTTTGTCTAAATTAATATTAATATTATTCTTATGCCTAATTGTGTACATACATGTTGTATTAATATGCACAAATAAAATACATTACATTACATTAATTTATGTATAATGTATTGTAAAAATATGACATAAATAAACAATTAAGGGTTGGGTTTAAGAGATTGCCATAGGCAATAACCCCGCCCTTTAGTTAGGACATAATATGTTTTCAAATGTATTTTCTATTCTTTTTCATTTTTATTGTATATATTGTTTTTTCATTTTTTCACTGTTAAAATTGTTATTTATATGTACATAATGTCCTTTTGTATCTAATAAAGAATTGTATAATAATAATAATAATAATTAAATTAAATTAAACATTCCACGCACCCACTTGAATCGAATCACTTGCTTCCTCTCAAGGACCACCTGGACAACACAGACATGAAGCCGGTGCTGGTGCCCTCCCACGGGTGCACCAGCTACTGGCCCCCCACCCAACACCCGGGCAAAGACAAGAAAGTGGACCCGGGGAAGAAAATGCGAGTGAGAGTTGTGGAGTGCCCCGAGTTTAGTCCGCCCTTCCCGTACAGGTGAGTTGAGGGTGCAATTTTGTGTTCTCTATTACTTTTAATTAACTATTAAAGAATTACTTTTGAGAATTCGAGAGAAAACATGGGGTATAAGGGTATACCCTCGTTCATTTCTGAGAATTAACGGAAGAGCTCACTCCAGTGAGAATCCCTGCTATAATAAAGAAAGCCTAAAAAAAATGAAAAAAGTATATAAAAAACATTATTTGGAGAGGATAGAAAAGGGTTCTTTTCTAAATCATTAATAATTCAGCTCATTTCTGAGGCATTTTCAAGAGAATCAGCAGTACTTCTTTGTTTCTCTCTGTGAGATCTTATGTCTGCATTTTATTATAAGTCTGAATTAATAAACAAAATGAGGATCACAAGTTTGAGTTAGAACGTACTATTCCCCATGTAAAACAATAAGCTAAGGGCGAAATTAACAGACAAAATCTATAACTCGCGTCAATGCAAAGCGTCGGTTTTCCCTATGTTACACAGTACGCAATCGTCTATTGATTCCGCCCTAAATCTAGACTTTTAAGTCCACAGAGGTTTAACATGATAAAACAGAATTAAAGATAAGATAAGTTAGGATCAGATTAATCTAATGAAAAACAGGACTAACTAAATCACGCCCTCTAGTGGGAATTTCAACCCGTCAGATCCCATTCATATCAGCTGTTAAGTGATAGTGTCCTCTTGGTCTAATCCTGTTTCATAATTCTAAGTGGAGACAATGAATTGACTATAATGCACTGTGATTGGTTGAAATCCCCACTAGTGGGCATGTTACGGGATAGTGTCCAATTAGATTTATCAATCAATCAATCAAATATAATTGTATTTATTCAAATTGAATGTTACAATGGTTGATCTTAAAAGTTTATCCAAGCCCATTTCGTAAGTCGGTCATAAGTGTCTATTAACACGTTGATCGCCACGTCAGGTGAATTCACCTGACACTAACCTTTCCCAGCTGGCCCCGTCAGGCATATTCACCTGACGGGTAGTTGTTCACTTTTTCATTTGAGCCCCTGAGGAAATGTAACTCTATAGCGTTGGCGATCAACGTGTTAATTTAACCCTGAATATTCCTCCACCCTCTAGTGTGGAGTTCAACGACCTACTGAAGTTTAAGAACCGCTTCGGTGCCGTCAACGCAGAGGTCCACGTCACTGAAAGCTCCGCCTACATCACGTTCAGTGAGTACAGGAACGGCATGGCACCCCTGCTCATCATCAACCACACGAGTGAGGATATCGACGTTCATGAGAGGTAAGCGAAACGGGAGAATTAATAGACAACATCAATAACTTAAGTCAATGGTAAGTGTCCATTTTCCCTATCTTACACAGTACACAATCCGTGACTTAGCGCCACAGAGGTATTACAAAAACGTCTATTAATTCCGCCCTAATTGTGTCAAGCACGAATGATTGTCACATTTTTCGTTCGCAAAAATATAATAGTAATAATAATATCACTCTTTAGTGGAAGGTAACCATCAGGCGAGGTTAATGCTCAAAGCATTTTCTACCACCTAACCCTCAGAGTCTTATTATTATGTGGTCACAAACTCAAATTAATGAGGAAAAATTCGTGCACTGGGTGGGATTCGAACCAACGGATCCCTACGCTACCTGGATTACCAGACTAGCGCGTTAACCACTTGACTACCAGTGCACTCTATCAAATATCAATAACAATATCAATCACAAATCACAAATCCTATATTAACAGCCTAGCATCTAAATTTAAATCGAATAGTAAACACTTCTGGAAATATGTCAAACAAGAAAGGTCAAAGGGTAAAAATACAAATATGTCGTATAAAGGGCTGCAATTGAAGTCTCAAAAAGAAATAGCAGATGCTTTTGCTGACCATTTCTTGTGCTCATTTAAACCCAGCTCTCTTAATATCCAAGACACCTTTGATAATGACAACTCTGCTAGTTTAGAAATACCCGTATTCACAGAACAGCAGGTTTTGGATGAGGCTTTAAAGTTAGATAAAAGTAAACCAGCTGGTAGAGATGGAATACCTCCAAAAATAATCCGTGATTGCGCTTCGTCACTCGCCAAACCACTGACCTGCTTATTTAACCTAAGTTTAAAAACAAACATATTTCCCGATAGATTAAAAGACACAATAATAACTCCCGTGCCTAAGACTGAGTCGGGGTGTGTTGAAGACCACAGACCTGTGGCTAATTTAAATGCTTTTGCGAAGCTTTTTGATGCACTTTTATATAATACCATATCGGGCCAAGTGTTCTCTACTATTGATCGTATCCAGCATGGCTTCGTGGAAGGACGCTCGACCACCTCCAACATTACTGAATTCTCACATTATGTATGTACAGCCTTACAGCAGGGCTATCAGACCGACGTTCTTCTAACCGATGTCATGAAAGGATTCGATCAAATCTCTCATGAGGCAATAGTAAACAAATTAAGAAGTGTAGGTTTACCTTCTACAAAATTCTTCCTCTCATACCTATTAAATAGAAACTTACAAGTAAAGTACATTGACGAAGCATCCAAAACTTTCACCCCTACTTCAGGAATTGCTCAAGGTTCAAAATTGAGTAGTTTACTATTTATTCTGACCTATGATGACGTCTGTAAAGATATCAGTGCGGATTCGAAAATACTATTATATGCCGATGATTTAAAGATTTTTAGAAAAATTACATGCATCAGTGATTGCTATCAACTACAGCAGGATCTCAATTTAATCAAAGAAAAACTTCACCTCATAGGGCTAAGTTTCCATCCTTTAAAATCAAAACAACTCACCATAAGCCGTAATAAATCTAATAATTTAGACTTCACCTACAAAATGGGAGACATAGATATTGAAAAAGTTAGTTATCACAAAGATTTGGGATTCATTATAGATGAGGATTTTATATTCAAAAAACATCGAGCCGATATGGTAAAACGTGCATTTAAAAAGCTTGGCCTTATAATCAGATTTGGGAAGTATGTTGAGGATATTGATGTACTTAGGACTCTATTTCTATCTTTGGTGAGATCTACAGTGGAGTATGGTTCTGTAGTCTGGGACCCTAGCTCAAAAGAAGCATCAAAATCAATTGAAAAAATCCAGTCAACTTTTATAAGATATCTATTTAAAAAAGAAAATGGGTTTTATCCCAAATATCCTGAAGCTATCTCTTATAAAACACTTCTTGAAATGATTAATTTAAGCTCCCTTGAAACAAGACGTAAACTAAATTCAATCATGTTGGTATATAAACTACTAAACAATCATATTCAATGCTCTAATTTACAAGAGATAATAGAAAAGAAAACGCCCAACCCTTTGCTTAGAAATAGGACTATTGAGCCATTCACAGTGCCTCACCCAAGGTTTACAAAATTGCATGAATCTCCCCTCATTAAGGCAATGACACTGTGCAATTATCTTCACATTGACATCAGTGAATTCTCACTGCCAAAAGAAATGTTTAAGATGAAATGCTTAGACTACATACAACAAGAAAATTAGAGATATTTTGTCACTCATATGGTAGAATATATGCATTAGATACCCTTTATATTTTGATAACTTGTAAAACTATTTATAAGTATAATAGTGAACATTAGTATTGTTGTTTTCAATTGTAATTTTTGTAAACAATGTTATGTTCTTTTTTTTAAAAAAAAAAAAAAAACAAAGTTAATTTTTAGTCATAAGCAGGACTTAAAACCCAAGCTCCCAGGTTAAACTATTCTGTGCTAACCACTTGACTACTGTGAAGGTGGTAGGTTTTTGACAGAAAATTTAGCACAGAGTGATAAAGTTATTTATGAGAAATTTGAAAAGGAAAAAGAAGCTTGAAATTTACAAGAAAAGAGGGAGATTTTTCCATCTGCTTCTTTTCTAATCAAAATATGAAAAAATCTTATAATAATCCATTTTTATTATATCTATTTTCATGAAGAGATAACAATAAATTGAGTATTGAGAATAGGCTTTAAGCAACCATGTAAATTGTTAAAATTTATTCAGTGATTGTAAATGTGGGAAGCAAATTTGGTAGAGATTGAAGGGTGAAAGATACAGAACTTCTTCATATTTTTAGGAATACAAGGGAGGAAGCACTGATAGGAAAATGCACAATGCATCAAAACAACTCACAAACGTAATCAGAAAAGAATGACCTTGACAAGTAGGGTGAGGGAACCCCGCTACTACCTGAGATGACGTCATCACGAATCACCCTATTTACATCATCAATCTCCATAGTTACATTTTCTCACTGAAACGCGAAGTTTCCAAAATTTGTCAACTTTGCAGTGCAATTTCGACAATTTAACTTCAATTCAGACAAAAATGGTTTCACTTTTTCGAAAGATCACAAAATTATTTATTCAAATCCTTCAAAAAATATTTGTCTTTATTATAGTAACTTTTTTAAAGAATCCAGATTGAAAATATCGATGGCTTGCGTTTTGTGATTTTTTGTGTGAGAGTAAATTGAAATACCCGATAGTTTTCACCATGTTTTCGTACTGCTTCGGCAGTACATATACTAAAATTGGAACGATACAGAGAAGATTAGCATGGCCCCTGCGCAAGGATGACACGCAAAATCGTGAAGCGTTCCACATTTTTTTGGCGAAATTTTATCTGAAAATTTGATTTTCAGCGGAGTTCAAATCAGCAAAAAAATTACATGATTTTAAAAAATTTGCTGTCCAATGTCTATTTTTTTTTTTTTTTTTTTTTTTTGCACGTTTTTTTTTACATCTCATGAAATGAACATCTAGCCAAACATTGATAGTATTCGTTTTTGTTGTTCATTTATTTTAATTACTATACATCTCCCTTGCCTTTTATCCCATATTAGCTTATGTTGCTATTGGGGTCGGCATTGATCAACTTCATAGTTGAGGTTGTTAGGGTGGAGCACGTTTTTTTTTTTTTTTTTTTTGGCTGGATACTCTTCCTAACGCCAACGATTTATTTTACGGAGGCAGATTTATTTTAATCATTATAGTTTGCAAATATACCAGATAACTATTGGTTTTCCCTTGATAGATTCACACATTCATGATGTCATGGTATTACGAGTATTATTATTTTCTTGTATTGGGACCAACGAGTATTATTATTTTCTTTTTTTATCGTAGATGGGGGTTGTGACATACCAAATCCAATGATTTTGAGTTGCTGATTACGAATTTGCCATTAATTTTTACCTAAATGTCATATTTGATTCACCAGTGGCTTTTGGTCCTGTCTCCTGTTCCCATTCCTAATATGATAAGGAAAGTCGTGTGATGTTTATACCAGATTTATTTTTTTATTGTATTGCTATAATTGTAGAGAAATTTAGATGGAAAATGATTAACCCATTGCCTACCAAGCCATTTTTATGAAACTTGCCCTGGGGACCAAGAGTATTTTCCTCAAAATCACCTGTCTAACTATGTGCAACATGCGGTTCCCCAGACTAAAAAACCCATATTTCCTTGTCACTAGGGAAATTGTCTTGCATATATGCTATACATGGTACCCAAGAAGGCTCAACCGTGTCTAGCATATATGCAACCCCGATACCCCAGGCAATATTAGTTTCTTGCAAATGTGCTACCCATTTATCCCATAAAATATATAAGACCTGTTTGACTGCTGGAGTAAAGGGACTTTTCAGTCTTACCTCGGCAGTATAAACAAGGTATATTCTATTCTATTCTACCCATGGTAGGCAATGGATTAATAATAATAATGATGATCTCCGCAGGTACAGCGAGGAGGAGCGAGTGGACGTGAAGGCGGGGCATAAGGTGTACTGGGCGTGGTCCCAGGGGGCGGGCAGGTGGAGGGGGAGGAAACAGACAGGAGCAGTCTGGTGTGGGCCAAGCGCAAGGTGATGGCAGACGGGCGGCGGGACGGTCTGGGAGAGTTCTTCCTGGACGACGACTTCAAGAAACCCGCCTACTGGACCTGCTTCCTGGACGGTAATATTTTTACTTTCGACCAATTTCTAATAATAGAAAAAACAAAAAAATAGCCATGCGCCTGTATGGCTGCAATTTTCAAATTTCCTCTCAAAATTCTTTTAAGTATTTTCAAAAATTTAAACTTAGTTTAGAATTCATCCATGTCAAGCTTTTTGGTTTGTTTTAGTGTTAACTTAGTGTTTTTTTAAGTTTTTAATTAAGATACCTGCACAAAACAACAAAGAAGTACAATATTTCAATGATCCCAAGAAGAATGTTGGACGAGGAAGATACCGATGATGCATTGTTACTCTTTTCCAGAAAGAATTGCAGAACATTGTTCTAAAATAAGTTTAAAAAAGGCAATTAGAATGCGAAATAAGTGTCTAATAATATTAGAAATCGGAATTACTGTGTTCGTTCTTGGAATTTTTTTTTTTATTTATTATTCCGATTGTTTTTTTTTTTTTTTTTTTTTTTTTTTTAATTTCCTTATCAGTAAGGAAAGTATTGTATTCGTCGAAAATTTGACCTACCCAGTTTTTCACATTTCTGGACGAATCATAAGCCTCAAGATTACTACCAAAAAAGTTCTTTTCGGCCATTGGTCCGTCCGTGTGTAAACACGATATCTCGAACACGGTAAGAGATACAGACTTAAATTTTGGTCTGGAAGTTGATTTTATATTCTATCTACGAATATAATTTTATACCTTTCTCGACACAGTTTTTTAAGGAACTTTTGAGAAAGGGTGCCATTCTATAATTTGAAATTCTGAATAATTTAATGTAATAAATATATAAATGGAATTGATTTTTTAAAAAATATTCACGCCACTAATCTGATAAATATAATTTAAGATAAAGGGTTGGGTGGAAGAGATTGCCACAGGCAATAACCCCGCCCTTTAGGTAAATCATTAGTGTTATTTTCTTTTTTAACTTATTTATTTTGTCATTTGTTTGTTTTTTCTTAATTTTATACTGTTCACATTGCACTCTGTCCTCTTAATAAAGCATACTATAATAATAATAATAAGTGATTTAAGCAGTGTCTATTCTATTGTATTGTTTTCTCTTCTACTCAGGCATCCAGCGAGTTCTGCTCATAACTGAGGATGCCCTCGTGTTCACGGATGTCAGAGCCTCGGGTAACTACGAGCTGTTCGACCAGGAGATAGTGCTGAGCATGCACAGGATAGGAGTCAGCCTCGTGGACAATGAGCGAGGCTACGAGCTCTTGTACCTGAACATTACCAGGTGAGAGGCCAATGATGTCTGGCTGGGGGACGTTAAACAGGGAGAAGGCCAGTGTCTCGCTAGAGGACTATAAACAGAGAACGGACTAGCCAACCCTTACAAGCCAGGCTAGCTTGCAGTTTCCTGCAAGCTTTAATGGCTTGTACAAAAAAGTCCAAGTCCTCATGATGGTTGATCGCACATAGAAATATGTGGTTCAGGACGAGCCTACTTTGAAATAAAGTTGGCTGGAGACCATCATTCACCCCTTCAGCTGTAACCAAGCTGGCTACAACAACACAGGCCAATGACCAAGTTTGGTGTGTGTCACACTTGTCACAGCTTTATTAAGAGCCTTATCACTTCTCTGAGTATCTAAATTGTACGGGAACTTGTTGTGAGGTCTGTAAGCAACATCTTATTTTTCCGTACGACGAGTAGACTTTCGAGTTTTTGAGTAGGCTTTCGAGTTGGGTGGAAGAGATTGTCATAGGCAATAACCCCGCCCTTTAGTTAGGACATATTATTTATCTATTTTTTCCATTTTATTGTGTATAGTGTTACCATTTTTTAAAAATAATTATTTGTACTCATATATGTGTCTTTGTATCTAATAAAGCATTTAATAATAAAAAAAGTTTTAAAAAAATATGGAACATATTTACCTCTCTGCATTACTTCCTGAAGTAATCTCTTTCGACCAAGTCTTGTATGATTCCTTTTTAGTATACTGCGACTTATTGTACGCTAGAGATAAACTTGAGTCTCGCTCTTGTGAAACTACTGTTTTTTTTCTACGAGACGAGCGAGGAAGCTGTTTTTTTTAGAATTTATCATTCCGTCTTTTAAAATGAGACGAGAGCCACAGCATAAATCTGTTTCCATCTCAATGGCTATTACTATGGAAGTCCATCTCAATGGAACACTCCCTGTCCTCTGTCCCCAGCTCGGGCATCATCTGGGAGAGCCAGAAGTCGGAGGGAAAGCGGTTCAAGCAGCTGAGCATCGTGGACAGCAACGACCTGGAGAACGCCTTCATCATGTACAACAACCAGCTGGTCCTGCAGGAGACCGTGTCTCCGCTGGTCAAAGTCAGCCCCGAGATGGAGGTGGGTGGCCTTATCCTACCAATTTGTTTGATATGTGACAGGCCTGAGGTATTCCGAGTTCTCCATTCTTTTTCCTCCATGATTGTGGCTACTATGAGAATGGAGGTGGGTGGCTTTTCCTACCAAGCCAGCCACACATGTACACGCGTACATGCATGCATGAATGGGCGTGACTGCCATGCATGCATAGGCGTGACTGACATGCATGCATGAATAGGCGTGACTGCCATGCATGAATGAATGGGCGTGACTACCATGCATGTATGAATGGGTGTGGCTGGCATGCATGAATAGGCGTGACTGGCATACATGCATGAGTGTGACTGACATGCATGTATGGATATGCGATTAAGCAAGTTTCAACACGTTCACTCCCACAGGTCAACAATAGAACTTTGCTTAATGTTTCAACACGTTGACTCTCACAGGTCAACAATAGAACTTTGCTTAATGTTTCAACACGCTCACTCTCACAGGTCAACAATAGAACTTTGCTTAATGTTTCAACACGTTGACTCTTACAGGTCAACAATAGAACTTTGCTTAATGTTTCAACATGTTCACTCCCACAGGTCAACAATAGAACTTTGCTTAATGTTTCAACACGTTCACTCCCACAGGTCAACAATAGAACTTTGCTTAATATTTCAACACGTTCACTCGCACAGGTCAACAATAGAACTTTGCTTAATGTTTCAAGACGTTCACTCCTACAGGTCAACAATAGAACTTTGCTTAATGTTTCAACACGTTCACTCCCGCAGGTCAACTTCGTGGCATTCACAATGCTGAAGCCCAACAAGCGTCGGCTGCGCCGCGTGTACAACTCGGGCCTGTGGCTGCAGATGCGGAGTTCCAGCGTCAGCTCGCAGCTGCACATCAAGCTGCATCGGCTGCAGATTGACAACCAGCTGCAGGACGCCATCTATCCTGTCATCATGGCCCCCGTGCCGTTGCCGAAGACGATCGCTGCCAACCATGGTGAGATGAAGCTCGGGGCGGCAATGGGTTAATGGTTGCCAACCATGGTGAGATGAAGCTCGGGGCGGCAATGGGTTAATGGTATCGCTGCCAACCATGGTGAGATGAAACTCGGGGCGGCAATGGGTTAATGGTATCGCTGCCAACCATGGTGAGATGAAGCTCGGGGCGGCAATGGGTTAATGGTATCGCTGCCAACCATGGTGAGATGAAACTCGGGGCGGCAATGGGTTAATGGTTTGAGTCATTCGTAATTATATGCGTTTCCTGAGTCTCTCATAGGCTAATAAAATTGCATTGTGTGCTATTCAAAAATTTCGAGGGCCATATTAATAGAAGTGTAATTCTTTGGTCGAAATTGATTGCTAATTTAGAAGAGGAACTCTTGAGATTTTTTAGTCCTTTGTCCGCACTATAAAGAAGAGTATTTGTACATAAACTAGGTATTGCAATTTTGCGTATTCTTTCAAATGGCAATTTGGTTTTTTTTTCAACTTTGCCAATAATATTTTTCTTCATGACAGAGGGCCGAATTATAACATAGGGCTACAACAAAAATAAGCCAGGCCATTCCTCAACTTGGAGTAAAGTGCGCTGTGATTGGTTGAAATTCTGACTTAAGGGACTTGGGCCTGAATTGATGAACGACGCTAGAGCAGAGACTATTTAAGTTTATTTATTTATTTTCTTTATAAAGAAACATTTATACAAAGGTACTCCTCCTAAGCTTTGAAGGGCTGTTAACTATAGTGTTGTTTTTACCATGGTTTCAGCCAATCAAATGGCTAAAATCCGATACTACAGTAACAGTGTCCACCACAGCAGCGTTAATTCATTCGGACCTTGGTCTAAGCATTTTTTTGCTGTATTTTTTTTTTATATCTATTGTACTATTTTATAATTGAGGCGTAACACTCAGGGTTGTATGCAGAGTCCTCACTGTAGGGATGGCTGGGTCATTTGTCCTTCAGCTGATTTTGTTATTCAGAGACATTTCTTTAAAGCGTCTGTGCGCATGAGCAATCAGATGTTTCTTCAATAAATAATTGTCAAGGTCGAAGTATTCCCTATAGCAAGCTCGGGATCACCCTACAGTGAACCCTATAGGGATTACAAAATCGTCTCTGCATACTTTTTTTATTTATTTATTTAGACTTTATTTTTTTATACAATACAAACAACAATAAATTATTAACAAAGATAAAAAAAAAAAAATTAACAATATTTACAAAAAAATGTATAGAAAAAAAATATTTAAATTTAAATGTACAATGTATTGTAATCCAGGGCGAAGTTAATGCCTCAGGCATTCTCTGCCTCAATGTGCTTCCCCAACTCCCAGCTCAATGTGCTTCCCCAACTCCCAACTCAATGTGCTTCCCCAACTCCCAACTCAATGTGCTTCCCCAACTCCCAATTCTCTGTGCTTCCCCAACTCCCAATTCAATGTGCTTCCCCAACTCCCAACTCAATGTGCTTCCCCAACTTCCAATTCAATGTGCTTCCCCAACTCCCAATTCAATGTGCTTCCCCAACTCCCAATTCAATGTGCTTCCCCAACTCTCAATTCAATGTGCTTCCCCAACTCCCTCAGTTCTGAAGCCGTTCGTGGAGGTGAGCATTGTGCAGCGCCTCAACGTGAACTCGCAGGTCCGCCAGTACAAGTACTACAAGGTGCTCATCCAGGAGTTCCATGTCAAGGTGGAGCTGAGCAGCGTCACCGCCCTGGGGGAGTTCTTCGCCTCCCAGCAGACCAGCAGGGAGGCGGTGCTCGCCGCGTTTCAACAGGTACATATAATCATCATATCATCATAGGGTGGCGTCAGCGTGAAAGATAGTAGCCAGACAGTGGAGGAATGACTCAACACTTCTATCACTGTCTTTACAAGGAGGCTAATAATTGACAAGGGCCCCCAGAACCAACCCAGTGCTGATCTACTCCCTGTTTATAGTCCCCCAGCCAGACTGCTGGTCTACTCTCTGTTTATAGTTTCCCAGCCAGACTGCTGGTCTACTCCCTGTTTATAGTCCCCCAGCCAGACTGCTGGTCTACTCCCTGTTTATAGTTCCCCAGCAAGACTGCTGGTCTACTCCCTGTTTATAGTCCCCCAGCCAGTACATATAATAATTCCGTGTCCGTGAGTTAGGTATTGATACCTAAGTCACGGTGGTGACTTGGTGAGAGGATTTTATGGACGCCCAGATTCAATGTCTAGGCTTCTTTCATGTCATACACAACACATACACGGGCTGTAAACTCGTGCTTCGCTACGCTCACTACCAAAAAGTTTGTGAAAGTGGCGTTTTCTCTCGCGGCTGGCGTGCTAGTTGGAATATTACAAAGTACCAGCACGGAGAAAAATAGATATAAGTGAGTTTTAGGTGATTTGCTATTATAAGAAATAATTATTGTTTTTTTTTTAAGTAATTGTGCCCCGGAACCGCTTTCGCATTACTTCAGGGCACTTTACCTTTACATCCATGCCATTCCAGAAACGGAAAACTCTGTTTGTTAGAATTTTCCGCTCCGGCTGGGATTCGAACCTGCAACCTCTGGGTCAGCAACTAATGCTCTTAACCACTGAGCCACGGAGGTTAGCACTATTTCTTATAATAGAAATTATCCGCTTCGTTCTAGAAAGCACTCTTAACTCAAAATCCCCAAATCTCGCTTCCAACTGTCAAATTTCGTACAAATAACCTAATCAGAGTTTGTTTTTTAACAGTTGAAAGATAGAGTTAGGGAAATCTGAGAATGAAAGTGAATTTCTGACTCATCTCTGTCCATCACAGGACATCAAGAAAATCGAGACTCCCCTCCTAGACCACGTGGCGCTACACACTGTGGCCGAAGTCAAGAACTTCTACGACACTCTCCACTTCTCGCCCTCAAGATTCACGTCAGCTTCACGGCACAGGTGAGTCATTGCTTATGTGGGATGCATACGATGGTATTTTACTAACAGGAAACCCCTTCAATTTTTGGTACGTTCGAAGCACCGTTTTTTTTGTGATTTTTGTGGACAACATTTGTCAAAATAGCTTATTAAAAATCCTTGTCCTGATTATGTTGTTGTGTTTTTGCCTCACTACAGAGAAATACATAATTTTACTATCTGTTTCATTTTTGAAGTTTTTACCTCACCACAAATTAAAACAAATTGAAGGGGTTTTTAGTATAAATTGGTATAAGGAATATTTAACTTTTGAAGGGACTACTTGGTTATACTTTTGAAGGGGTTTTTAACTTTATCAAAAGGTGGTTACTACAGATTAATTACTACAGCTTTCATGTTTTTTAAGACACAAGTTTAAAATCACTTTAATCTTTGTGACGCTATGCTTCTGATACATAGTACTGTTTGGTTATACTTTTGAAGGGGTTGTTAGCGAGACAGTATGCTTCTGATACATAGTACTGTTTGGTTATACTTTTGAAGGGGTTTTTAGCTAGACGGTATGCTTCTGATACATAGTACTGTTTGGTTATACTTTTGAAGGGGTTTTTAGCTAGACGGTATGCTTCTGATACATAGTACTGTTTGGTTATACTTTTGAAGGGGTTTTTAGCCATATCAAATCTTTTTACCTGTACTGTGACTCTACCCCCAGGGTTCAGACACCTCAGCTCTTCCCGAGTTCCTCAGCATCCTCATGCAGTCCATAGGAGTCACCCTCACAGACGTCCATGACGTCATCTTCAAGCTCTCCTACTTTGAGCGAGAAAACGTGTTCCTCAACCAGAGCATGCTTGTCTCGGAAGCCACCAGTCACTACACAGGTAACCTAACATAAAACCAGCCACTACACAGGTAACCTAACAGAAGCAATGAGGTCCTCGTCTACCATGCATAATATCCCGGGTTCGATCTCCAGAGCCGACGAAAAATTGTATTAATTATTTGATAAGATTTATGTGTGAGGGAATTGAGGGATACCTTCGTGTTTTTTTTATTTTATTTTTTATTTAGATAGATAGTTATATTTTTACAATTTATAAAAAAACTTCTCCAAGGACATCTTCCCGAGGCAGTGTGCTCAGCACTGAGGCAACATTACCTCTCTGAACAGTGAAACTAAGCCGTTGCCAGAAATATAACTTCGTGTTGACCTTGCACCTCAATGGAAAGAGAGGCATTTTACGGGATGGACTAACTACAAGACAGATCACAAGCGTAGAAAGAAGCTGTTGTTTCATGGCTACAAAATAAAAAGGCTGTGAAACACTAAAAACACACACAGGGTGTCCCACGAACAGATACAAATATTTTAAGTGTGGGTTCAGCACACTCGCCAGAGTTACCTCACAGACATCAACG
The DNA here is from genome assembly GCA_024516035.1 of Bactericera cockerelli. NCBI lineage: Eukaryota > Metazoa > Arthropoda > Insecta > Hemiptera > Triozidae > Bactericera > Bactericera cockerelli. Next base: position 15,175,859 of record CM044961.1, read on the forward strand.
GACAGAGAACGGTCTCGATCTGTGGGAAAAACAGGGATTTGGGCCTAACTACTGAACAAAGCAAATGTCCCACTCCAAGTTGGATTTATAATATTATGATAGTTTATAATATCATAATGTGCTGAACCTACCATTGAAATAGTTGCATCTGTTCCTGGGACAACCTGTTTAGTGCTTTAGAAATGTTGGACAAGTACTTTTTACTAGTTTGTCTGATTGTAAAGGATTGGGTGAAAGAGATTGCCACAGGCAATAACCCCGCCCTTTAGGAAGGACTTTAGCTTCATTCTCTGTTTTGTTCTTGTTTCTTTGTTCAATCTGTTTATTTTTTCTTTATAATTTCATTGTATTTTACTGTATATATTTTGTCTTACCTAATAAAGCATACTATAATAATAATTGTAACTTTGTCTGCAACATAAATGTTTGAATTGGTAACAGGCCTGGACATAGAGGTATTTATTTATTTACACTTTATGTTTTTTACAAAACAATCATCAACAACGAGCAAAAAATAACAATAAATTTAAAAAAAAAACTTTAGAGGTATGTACAAAAAGAAAGCAAGATCAATATTAATTTTTAATTACAATTGTTTTCTAATCCGGGGCGAAGTTAATGCCTTAGGCATTCTCTGCCACTTAACCCCGGATTTATAGAGGTACATTATCCCGTCCCCTTGTTATACCTCCCTCACTCCTGTCTGATTCCAGGCCAGTTCCTGAAGCAGGCCTACGTGCTAGTTCTCGGCCTGGATGTGTTGGGCAATCCCTATGGGCTGGTCACAGGCCTGGCCACAGGGGTGGAGGATCTCTTCTATGAACCCTTCCAGGGGGCGATTCAGGGACCGGGAGAGTTTGCAGAGGGCCTCATGATAGGTGCGCGCAGCTTTTTCGGACACACGGTAAGTCATTTTTTTTTTTAAGTTTCTATGTATTTATATTTCACAATAACATCTTCAACGAACAATGAGGGTATACGGTATACCCACCTTCAAAATATAAAAAATATTGGGAGCTATGAAGGGATGATTAAAAAAATAAAATCTTAAGATGCTTTAGTATGAGAAAAGTCACCAGGGATACCTACAAAAATTGCGTAATTCTACAATCGTGAGATAGTTATTTTCGTAAAATATGTTCTATGTACAAATGTAAATATGGAATTCTCCACATCCTCGTGTCATACATAATGGAATTCTCCACATCCTCGTGTCATACATAATGGAATTCTCCACATCCTCGTGTCATACATAATGAAATTCTCCACATCCTCGTGTCATACATAATGGAATTCTCCACATCCTCGTGTCACACAGGTGGGCGGGGCGGCAGGGGCGGCCTCACGGATCACAGGGGCCATGGGCAAGGGCATCGCGGCCCTCACCTTCGACAAGGAGTACCAGAGGAAGCGGCGGCTGCAGACCACACGGCAGGCCACGCTGCATGAGGACCTGGCCGCAAGTGGCAAGGGTGAGTGGCACATTATTAAACATGTTGGATCAAGTTTTATCTCTATACAGGGTGTCCCGTATACAGATGCAAATATTTTGAGGGTAGGTTCAGCACACCGTGGACTATCATATGAGCGAAACTTGCAGTGGGGCATTTTGCTTCGTTAAAGAGTTATGGCCAAATCCCTGTTTTTCCCACAGGTCTAGAGGTCACTTAGATCGATGCACGTTTTTAAAGAAATGGTAGCCAGTAAGTAATTTTTGACTTCATGTATGGATAGTCATGCATATTTCCCTTGAAATGCAGTTGGTTGCATGAAAAAATATTGAAAGACCAGAGAGATATTTAATCATAAGTTCAATATTTTTCTAAAATTCGATTTTTCCCTGTTTTCCCTTTCGTGAATTTAGAGTACTTCTACAATTGCAATTCTGCGTATCACTAGGTAAAAAAATTCACTTTGCTATTTTGTTTAAATAAATACAAAGTTCTTTCAGACGCGTGAAGGAACGAATGAGATACGCCTTATCAAACGGCACCAGTAGGAGAGAAACACATCTTTCAAATTTTGAATCTGGGCGCTATTGCATTCTGAAGAACACTCGATGCCTGCAGCGGTCTGTGTGAACATTTTTGAGCCAACTGCAAGTTATAAATGAAAATTTTCTGAGTAGAAATAGTTCTATTAACCAACTATATCAATCAAATCTAATGGTTAAAATAACAAGGCGATCAATTTGTTCGGTGGAAGAGAAAACCACAAGCTTTAAACCTCGCCCTTGGATCGCTACATATTCTTTTGGGTTCTTTTCATTTCATGTCCTGTGTTGCAGAATGTATCATGTTTGTAGTTTATCAATAAACTACAAACATGTATCACTGTATCACCACCCTTGATCAGTCTTTGTTTATATTTATTTCACAAATTGTTACCATGTTCATTGTAAAAAAAAAAAAAAATGTAAATAAAGCTTGGTCCATTTGTTTATAAAATAAAAAAACACTGCCAATTATGGACACAAAACTTCCTCGTGATTGCTTCACATTGTAAACACGTGCCAATTTTGAGATTTTATAGAAAATTACTTGTATCTCCAAAACGGCTCAACCGATTTTCTTCAAATTTGTTTTATATGGTAGAATATCATTTTTTCTACATTCTAGATTCCACAAAAAATTCTGTATCGGCAAGTCGTAGTCCTTATTTTTTTACTTTTTTGTCCAAAATTTCGGAATTTCTTAAATATCAGAGTTAAATTATAATTATTTTGAAAATAAATATAAATAACCTTTGTAAAACAATAATATGCATATTCTTACAAAATTTCATCGAAATCGGGTGTACCGTTCACGAGATATAAGCGTTTAAGTAAAAAGTTAGTGGTCAGGCGCATGGTCTCTTTCACCTAGAACCGCTGGTATGAATTCGATGAATTTAAAATGGGACCATCTACAGAATATCTCCTAGATATGTGCAAAATTTCATTAAAATCGGTCGAGTAGTTTCCGAGATTTGCGCGTTACAAGGAATCGTTTTAACAGACCGACGGATCGACAGACCGACAGACGGACACAAAACCAAATTTACTCAGTAGGTTATGAAACGTCCAGAAATATGAAAAAAATTGAAATCGGAGCAAAAAAATATTTTTTTTTTAGAAAAACGAACACAATACTTCCGATTTCTAATATTAGAAATTTATCGGAAGTAATAAAGTATTAATAATAATAGTAACCTTAAGGTTGGATGTTCGAGTTTTACCCAAGGTTAATTTTCGACACTATTTGTTATGTTTTTGATATCATGATTGTGATAAACACAAAAATGAATCATATTTAATTTTACTTCTAAAAATAAAATCATAATTTTTGTTAGTAGCGCAGAGTCTTTCTCCATGTGTATTCTTTTTCCATAATTACACCACTGGTTGCTGCTTTCGTTGCAGCCTCTCTCATTTTTCCTCATGATAACCCTGTGATTCCGTAACCCCATTCACATAAAAGTTCACACCGACCGACCACTGTGAATGATCAATTTCCCTCTGTTAAACATCCCAGAGCAGTGTATTTATACCTCAAATTACGCGCCAATTCTGTTAAAATTCAGACAACTTTGAATTTTCCATCATGATTCAGAAGTGTTTTTTGAGCTTTGTGTGTACTGCGTTCCATGATCTTTAAAGTAATATAAATGAGCTTTCTTTTTTATAAAACTAAACATAATAGGGTATTTTTTTAACTAGTGATACGCAGAATTGCAATTGTAGAAGTACTTTAAATTCACGAAAGGGAAAACAGGGAAAAATCAAATTTTAGAAAAGTATTGAACTTATGATTAAATATCTCTCTGGTCTTTCAATATTTTTTTATGCAGCCAACTGCATTTCAAGGGAAATATGCATGACTATCCATACATGAAGTCAAAAATTACTTACTGGCTATCATTTCTTTAAAAACGTGCATCGATCCAAGTGACCTCTAGACCTATGGGAAAAACAGGGATATGGCCATAACTCTTTAACGAAGCAAAATGCCCCACTGCAAGTTTCGCTCATATGATAGTCCACGATGGGCTGAACCTACCCTCAAAATATTTGCATCTGTATACGGGACACCCTGTATATAAAACAGAAAAAAGGACTCTACCTATGTTTGTTTGTCCGGAGTTGTTTAGCCAAAACGGTAAGAGATAGCGAAAAATGTCTCAGAATTGATCCCCCCAAAACCATTATCGCTTTGTCCAGAAAAATTATAAAAAGTTCAAAAAGGCATTGCTGTTCAGCAGTACGGCCATGCCTTAGTAAATTTGAAATTTAGTCCCGTTGCAAAGCACGGGCAAACGGCTAGTTTACAATAAAGTAGGTACATAGAATATTTACATAGAAATTGAAATAAAACAAAACTTTATCAAGGGCGGTGCTAATGCCAACGGCATTCTCTTGTCCAAACTTCATAGGTTCCGGCTGGGAGGACGCTAAGACCAGTGTGTCGCTAGCGGATTATAAACAGACGAGCCAACCCTAACAAGCCAGGCTAGCTTATAGTTTCTCAAGGGTTCAATGGGTTCTTCTTCTTCTTCTTTTACTCTGTCTTATCCCGCTCAAGCAGGGTCGACGTTGTTCAACCTCATGGTTGAGGTTGGTTGGTTTTGGTACATTTTTTTTTCTTCAATGGGTTATAAAGTAAAAAGCTAAGTTCTCATGATGGTTGATCGCACATAGAAATTATTAGAAATATGTGCTTCAGAACCAGTCAACTTTTCAACTTATGTTGCATAGAGACCATCACTTCCCCAGTTGTAGCCAAGCTGTCTACAACAACAACAATCCAATTAGATTTATTTCAGCTCCACAAGTGGGTAGTCCACTGAGGCAGGATAGCGCCAGCCTCCGTGGCGTAAAGGTTGTGACTACTGCCCGTAGTTCAGAGATCCTGAGTTCGATTCCCGGTTGGAGCAAACTTTTCGCACAGAAAATTCCGTTCCCTCCGAACATGTGAGGCTGGCAATTCCGGCCCTACCCAGGCTGGGTGAGGTTAATGTGGGTAGCTGGTACGATTCCCAGCGAATGGAGGGTAAAACCCCCCTGTCCTGTCTACCTCAAGTCAGGACGTTAACACGTAGACGACCGGGTGTACCACCGGTGGTACACGGGGTCGGATAGCCGTATTATCGCCGGTCCCACAAGAGAATTCACGAAAAACCATGCCGGTCGTCTAAGTGTTAAAACCAAATAGAATCAATGGACATGAAAGGAGCCTAGACATTGGATCTGGGCGTCCATGTAATCCTCTCACCAACGTGATTTAGGTGTCAATACCTATCTCACGGACACGGAATTATTATTATAATTGGTCTATTTGATTGCAGGACTGGTGCTTGGGTTTGTCCATGGCGTGAGTGGGGTGGTGACAAAGCCCATAGAGGGAGCCAAGGATGACGGGGTGGAAGGTTTCGTCAAAGGCGTAGGCAAAGGTAAGTGATGGGGAACAGGGCATTGATAAGGTCTTTTCAAAAGCTAGTTATATATTCATGTAGATATCAAGTTATTGGGATACTTAATTTTTTTTTTTTTTTTTTTCATTTTTTAAATAGGTTTTTGACTGGGTAATGTTAGTCACTTCCATGAAATATTGAGCATGCACAAGAAGTGAATCACAAGAAATATGTTGCATCTCTGGTGGTTTTGTATACAGTTTCTTGTAAATCAATAAAGTTTATTTCTTTATTAAAAAAAGATTTTTTTATCATATTTCAACTATATTACTAAGATATTTTTTAAAGAATTGGAATTGAAACCTACTTTTTTTCTATCGACCTCCAGAACTTCAGATAAGACATGTTTTACAGTTATGAGGATATTACAAACTGTGCACAAGGGAGGGTCTACCCTATCAAGTAAAAAAAAACACTGCCAATTATGGACACAATACTTCCTCGTGATTGTTTCACATTGTAAACACGTGCCAATTTTGAGATTTTATACAAAATTACTTGTATCTCCAAAACGACTGAACCAATTTTCTTCAAGTTTGTTTTATATGGTAGAATATTGTTTTTTCTACATTCTCGATTAAACAAAAAATTCTGTATCGGCAAGTCGTGGTCCTTATTTTTTGACTTTTTTGTCCAAAATTTCGGATTTTCTTAAATATCAGAGTCAAATTATAATTAATTAAAAAATAAATATAAAAAGCCTATGTAAAATAATAATATGCATAACCATACAAAATTTCATCAAAATCGGGTGTACCCTTCACGAGATATAAGCGTTTAAGGAAAAAGTCAGTGGTCAGGCGCATGGTCTCTTTCACCAAGAACCGCTAGTACGAATTCAATGAATTTAAAATGGGACCATCTACAGAATGTCTCCTAGATGTGTGCGTTATTTCATCAAAATCGGTCGAGTAGTTTCCGAGATTTGCGCGTTACAAGGAATGGTTTTTAACAGACCGACAGACCGACGGACGGACACAAAACCAAATTTGCTCAGGAGGTTACGAAACGTCCAGAAATATGAAAAAAATTGAAATCGGAGCAAAAAAATATTTCTTTTACAAAAACGAACACAATACTTCCGATTTCTAATATTAGAAATTTATCGGAAGTAATATGAGTAAGGGACGTGTGTAAATGGAACCAAAGTAAATGGACTGGTAAAGACTTAATCTTTCCAATTCAGCCCTCTAGAAATTAAACCGTTGAGTTATGTCTGCTGACAGACTGGTGTGCACCTACAGACTTAATCTCGTTATGTTCTCTTTATAACCCTAAACACCCATGTTCTACAGGTTCTCTTTATAACCCTAAACACCCATGTTCTACAGGTTCCCTTTATAACCCTAAACACCCATGTTCCACAGGTATGATCGGGCTGTTTACGCGGCCGGCGGCGGGGGTGGTGGACTTCGCCTCGGGCTCCCTGAACGCCGTACGCCGCGTGGCGGACACCACAGAGGAGACTCTGAGGAGCCGGCCCCCCCGCCTCATGGCTCAGGATGGCGTCACGAGGCCGTACTCTGCCCTCGAGGCTGAGGGCAACTGTCTCCTGCATGAGCTGGACAAAGGTGAGTACTCTGCCCTCGAGGCTGAGGGCAACTGTCTCCTGCATGAACTGGACAAAGGTGAGTACTCTGCCCTCGAGGCTGAGGGCAACTGTCTCCTGCATGAACTGGACAAAGGTGAGTACTCTGCCCTCGAGGCTGAGGGCAACTGTCTCCTGCATGAACTGGACAAAGGTGAGTACTCTGCCCTCGAGGCTGAGGGCAACTGTCTCCTGCATGAACTGGACAAAGGTGAGTACTCTGCCCTCGAGGCTGAGGGCAACTGTCTCCTGCATGAACTGGACAAAGGTGAGTACTCTGCCCTCGAGGCTGAGGGCAACTGTCTCCTACATGAACTGGACAAAGGTGAGTACTCTGCCCTCGAGGCTGAGGGCAACTGTCTCCTGCATGAGCTGGATAAAGGTGAGTACTCTGCTCTCGAGGCTGACTGCGGTTCCCCGTCCGGTGATTTGCATCACTTTCAGGTCACCCAGTATCTAATCTTAGGCCCATGACACACGTGCAAGTTTTTTAAGGGTTTAAGGGTTGGGTGGAAGAGATTGCCACAGGCAATTACCCCGCCCTTTAGGTAGGACATTTCTCTCTTTTTTTTTCCTTCTTGTATATTTGTTTAATCTTTTTGTTTTTCTTTATATTTCATTGTGTTCTACTGTATATATTTTTTGTTCTACCTAATATAAAGCTTTAAAAAAAAAAAAAAAAAAAAAAAAGTTTTAGACGCTTGACGCCGCGAGTGTTCTGAGAAATCTTGCGGCGTCATGTTTCCCTCTCCATGACACACGACAGCGTCAAAGTACCTGCCTATCACCGGCGGTCAGTCATTGTCTGTCTATCGAACAGGATGGTTCGCTTCTGTATATGCCGGGTCCACACTAAGCGAACATTGTTAGCTAACAATGTTCGCTAACAATGTTATTTCAAACAAGTCGTAAAAACATTTTCTAATGCCGGGTCCACACTGCGAACATTGTTAGCTAACAATGTTCGCTTAGTGTGGACCCGGCATTAAGAGTGTGCTAGAAACGCAAAGATTAAAAAAAAAATCTACTTTATTTCGCGTATAAAATTATTAAATATAAGAAAGAGAGGAAATTTTGGGTGCATCCCTTCAATTGTGAACAATTCACATAATCTCTCACGCTGCCTGCATCTTACTTCCCTCTATTCTTATAATCTTCAACCCCTACATTCCACAGTTCTGGATACTTCTTTACCTCATCAATGAAGAGCTCGGTATCGAAATCCTCACTCATGATTATGAACTAATAGCACAATGAACAAACGAAGAAATGAAATAACGAAATAGAACATACGAGAAAATGCCCGCTGGCGAGAAGGTGTGTTACCAGCAATGGTCGGATGAGTACTGCTCTAACGCCAAGCGTCTTTTGCCCGAAGCGAAGGTAGCAGGTACAAATCGTCATACCCTCGCCCCTTTTGATGGCGTGGTGGGTAATTTCATTTTCGCTATTTTCACTTCGCGCGTCACGTGTGTTTCGAATCTATAATAATTACTCAGTAACGCTTTGACGCTGCAAGAAACAATCGTGGCGTCAAGCGTCTAAAACTCGCACGTGTTTCATGGCCTCATGGGCCTGAGGCGAGGCATATATTTCTTCTGGTAGCACATATTTTTGCGTTCATTATTTTCTAAGGCATTCTTGAGTCTTCTATTATCTATACATGTCCGAACCATCTGAGTCTTTGTGATTTGAAGAACTTCACAATGTCTTCCCCGTTTAATATTTTCAGGATTTCTCTGTTACGATTGTTGCAAATATTTAAAACCAGGAGACATATTCACCTCACGGTTTCAAGGTGTTTTTTTTGTGCGAACTGTTATGATAGGAACTCAGAGTGCGTTCACAAGCCTGACGTGCCGTGCGTATTAATCATACGACAACGTGCCAAACAGAAGTAGAAAAGGTAGTGAAATAAGAACAACTAATTACGTTCGAACGCTGTTTCAAGACTAGACGCATTAGTAAAAGCCACTGAGATCATATAACATAGAGGGAACCTTACCTATCTCGAACTGAACAATTATGCGTCCAACTTTGAACAGCTGATGATCCCTCTTTCAACAAATCCCGGCCTCTGATTGGTTCAATTTATTTGAATTTTTTGTTTACCTCATGCAGTGGCAGATTTCTAAGCATCCTTAATTTTTACGTCAGATACCAAACCCTATATTACTACACAATAAGTAGAAAATAAGGAAAGTAAAAGTGGAAGAAAAGACAAAAATACCTAATAGGTAAGTATGAAAAAAGTATTTTAGAAGAATTAGATAGTTTAGGTACCCACTCCTTCGCGAGATAAAAATTACTACTACAACGGCACTGATTTTGAAATCAGCTGATGGTCCCTTTTGGATGCAGATCTTGATACATCGGGTTCCCTCTATGTTATATGATCTCAGTGGTAAAAGCCATTTTTTATGGGCTGATTTGAATTGATCTATAATTTTTTTTGGTTTATTTACAACAGTATCTCTCTCTCTCTCTCTCTCTCTCTCTCTCTCTCTCTCTCTCTCTCTCTCTTTATCTCCCCCTCTCACACTCTCCATCTCTCTCACAGGCAAGTTCATCCACACGGACGAGTACGTCTATCACATCCGCATCATCAACAAGGACCTGCTCCTGCTCACCACCCGTCGCCTGCTCTACCTCACGCCCAACGAGCTGTTCGGGGGCGTGCAGGTCGAGTGGGAGCACCCCTGGACGGAGTTCGCCGCCCCGCCCCAGTCGTCGCCCAAGGGGATTCTCATCAAGATCAAGACGAAGAAGAGGTCGGGCCTGGGGGGGCTGTTCGGGAGCTCGGGGACTGACAAGCTGCTACTCGTGAGGAATGAAGAGGAGAAAGCGCTCGTGCTGAGGAAGATGGTAGAGTGCGTGAGCATCGAGACCGGATGATAGACCCACCCCCACCCGGGGTGACTCTAGCCGTATTTTTCTTTCTAACCAAAGTTGGAAGATGGTAGAGTGCGTGAGCATCGAGACCGGATGATAGACCCAACCCCACCCGGGGTGACTCTAGCCGTATTTTTCTTTCTAACCAAAGTTGGAAGATGGTAGAGTGCGTGAGCATCGAGACCGGATGATAGACCCACCCCCACCTCGGGTGACTCTCTGACAAGTGAATCATCTTGCTATCTGTACTTCGCTGTGTGATCAGTTCTTGCTTAACTCATGGTCTCTTGAGCCCTATTTTTCTTTCTAACCAAAGTTAACCAAACGGGAATAAAATGAACCAATCTGGAAGCAAGTCATTTTTCTTTTGGAAGAGGAAAAATTTCCTCTTCCAAAGGTGACCAAAATGGAAGTAGAAAATTCTTGCTTCCAGTTCTTTTATAGGTTAAGGCATTTTTCCGAAACGCATTTTTCTTTCACGAATGACCTATGGAATAAAATGGAAATATTTGGAAGAAACCTAACCTGGAAATATTTTTGGTTAGAACGAAAAATACAGCTTCTGACAAGTGAATCATCTTGCTATCTACTTCTCTGTGTGATCAGTTCTTGCTTAACTCATGGTCTCTTGGTCTGTGGCGTTCGTGCAAACGCTTTGGAAGTCCATTCAAAAAATGGTTTTTTTTTTTAATGTCATTAAGGGCCACATTATGAAACAGGATTTAAGTTCAGCTAAGCCTGACACGAACTTCAGTGGTGTTGAGGAAGATGGTAGAGTGCGTGAGCATCGAGACCGGATGATAGACGCACCCGGGGTGACTACTCTGACAAGTGTGAATCATCTTGCTATCTACTTCGCTGTGTGATCAGTTCTTGCTTAACTCATGGTCTCTTGACCCCTATTTTTCTTTCTAACCAAAGTTAACCAAACGGGAATAAAATGAACCAAACTGGAAGCAAGTCATTTTTCTTTTGGAAGAGGAAAAATTTCCACGCCCAAAGTTAAACAAAATGGAAGTAGAAAATTCTTGCTTCCAGTTCTTTTATAGGTTAAGTCCATTGTTTATCTTTTTTTTTTTTTAAAGTGGGGTTTAACGTCGCTTTCAACTGCCATTGTCATATCACGACGGGGGTTTTTACCCTCCATTCGCAGGAAACTCACAAACCTGCTACTCACATTGACCTCACCCAGCCTGAGTGGGGCCGGGAAAAGCCAGCGTCACGAGAATTAGAATTTGAATGGTCACCCATCCAAGTCTTAACCTCGCTGGATGTTGCTTAACTTCGGTGTTCTTAAGGGAACCGGTGTATTCAACATGCCATCGACGCTGGCCTTGTTTATCTTTAAAAGTACCGAAACGCATTTTTCTTTCACGAATGACCTTGGAATAAAATGGAAATATTTGGAAGAAACCTAACCTGGAAATATTTTTGTTAGAAAGAAAAATACAGCTTCTGACAAGTGAATCATCTTGCTATCTACTTCTCTGTGTGATCAGTTCTTGCTTAACTCATGGTCTATTGGTCTGTGGAGTTCGTGCAAACGCTTTGGAAGTCCATTCAAAAAATGGTTTTTTTTAAATGTCATTAAGGGCCACATTATGAAACAGGATTTAAGTTAAGCTAAGCCTGGCACGAACTTCAGTCGGAGTTTTCAACCAATCACAGCGCACTGTAGCCCGAGTTAAGGGATAGTGTCCACTTAGATTAAATTAATCTAATCCTGTTTCATAATTCGACCCTCAGTAAAAGGTTGAACTGCAATTTTTTCAACTGAAAAAATACTGCGAAATTCCATCATGGATATTGAAAAGTTATTTGTTTAATTTTATATCTTCTTGGTTACGAATTATAACATTATGTTGTATCTAATGAGTCAATGATGTTAATGGCTATGTCCGCACTTGTGCACTTACCTCTTCACTCTCAAGTCGCAACAACGCATGCCTTTTGCGCATGCACCTCGGAAAACATGGTCTTGCAACTCAAAAGAGGCACACAATAGCGCATGCCTTATGTTCCTCTTTCCATGCGTCATGTTGAAAGTGAAAGGGAAGACGAAAGCGCACAAGTATGGACATAGCTTTAGGCCATGTTTACGCTTTCCGTCACTTTAACTCAGCGGTTCCCAACCGGTGGGCCGCGGATGCTGACCGAAACTCAAGAAATAATATTAAAATAGTGCAAAATAAGTACGGGGTGGGCCGCAAAATTGTTTAAAAATATTATTGGGCCCCCAAGCTAAAAAGGTTGGGAACCGCTGCTCTAACTTATAAAGTTCATTCTGTTTCTTTTATATTTGTTTTGATTTTTATATATTTTTATGCTTGATGCTAGTTTTAATACATTAATCTCGATCGTTTGTTTACTTGGTTTAGAATTATTCGCCTTTTATAATTTGAAGTTACCGAATTAACTGTGTTGCTTGTATATTAACAGGTTACCTATTTCTGCAAACGTCATCTGAATGTACCTACGTTGTATAATATTTTTCACCAGTTTATTAAGTACATTTTTTTAATGAGCATTATGCTTCCACTGGAGGCATTTAAATACCTGAGTAGAACACATTAATTGAATGCACACATTAAGCCATATTTTGTTCATAAATAAATGAGGCCTTTTTTAAATGTAAATTAAGAAAAAATATATATATCCTTCATCGTTTATCAAACGGCTATCCGACTTAAGTTTTAATCTATGTCAATATTTTAACTTTAAGGGCGAAATAGATGCTAGGTTTTGAGTATCTTATTTTACAATGTTTAAAAATGCGTTCGCATTTTATAGAAAACTTTTGGTCTCGAACTCGAATTAAGTACTGTTTATTGTATTAATTCCGCCCATGATTTCTTTTTAAATGTTACATAGTAATTTCTTTTTATTAATAATTTCAGTAATTTCATGTTTATTAATTTTTCAAACAAGAAAAATTGAACCATCATCAAAAAACTTGGTCAATTATAATTAAAGAAAAAAATTAATTCTCATGTGAGTTCGCCAAAAGACCTTTCCAAAGTCAATTTCAATTCTTGTGAACCACAGAAGACTCATGAGTGACTCAAACCGTCTTTAATTTCAAAAATGATTTATTTCATTTATTCATATTTTATTTGGTCCAATTAATTTAAATTAATCAAATTATATAAATATAAGATGTCTATTGAATAAAATATCGATATTATTAAAAATACAGTTGCCATAGGTATGTAAAAAGTTAAGTATTGATTCATTATACACTGATGATATTCTAAACAATCAAATGTTAGATTACATTATATTATCTATCTTATTTTATCCATTTTATTATTCAATTCAACTTATGGAATTTTTCAATTCTAAAGGACCATATATTAGCAATGACGAATCAAATCAAATCTATATATTTTTATTACATTTAGCCCAATTTTCATCACTACAATTTTATATATGTGATATTCAACCCCCAAGCAGCCTAAGACGATCGTTTCGTTCTTATTTGAACTCATCAGTTAGGCATAGCTGATTATTAATTTCTTGCCGAGCCCAGGGTTTGAACCTGAGACCCATGGATTAATGGTACCACATGTTTACCATTGAGCCATGAATGCTTGATGACACTTGACGGAGAATATCACATATATCTATTATGTTATACCTCATAGCATAGTCACTTGCGTGCACTTCACATGCTAGTTGAGGGGTCTACCACAAGATGGCAGAACCAGTTACATATGTCCCGTGTGCGGCCACACAATTATACAATTCTTGCTACTATATGGTCCTTTAGAATTGAAAAATTCCATAAGTTGAATTGTATAATTGTGTGGCCGCACACGGGACATATGTAACTGGTTCTGCCATCTTGTGGTAGACCCCTCAACTAGCATGTGAAGTGCACGCAAGTGACTATGCTATGAGGTATAACATAATAGATATATGTGATATTCTCCGTCAAGTGTCATCAAGCATTCATGGCTCAATGGTAAACATGTGGTACCATTAATCCATGGGTCTCAGGTTCAAACCCTGGGCTCGGCAAGAAATTAATAATCAGCTATGCCTAACTGATGAGTTCAAATAAGAACGAAACGATCGTCTTAGGCTGCTTGGGGGTTGAATATCACATATATAAAATTGTAGTGATGAAAATTGGGCTAAATGTAATAAAAATATATAGATTTGATTTGATTCGTCATTGCTACTATATGGTCCTTTAGAATTGAAAAATTCCATAAGTTGAATTGTATAATTGTGTGGCCGCACACGGGACATATGTAACTGGTTCTGCCATCTTGTGGTAGACCCCTCAACTAGCATGTGAAGTGCACGCAAGTGACTATGCTATGAGGTATAACATAATAGATATATGTGATATTCTCCGTCAAGTGTCATCAAGCATTCATGGCTCAATGGTAAACATGTGGTACCATTAATCCATGGGCCTCAGGTTCAAACCCTGGGCTCGGCAAGAAATTAATAATCAGCTATGCCTAACTGATGAGTTCAAATAAGAACGAAACGATCGTCTTAGGCTGCTTGGGGGTTGAATATCACATATATAAAATTGTAGTGATGAAAATTGGGCTAAATGTAATAAAAATATATAGATTTCATTTTATTATTCTTCAAGTACTATCAAGCTTTTCTTTTTCTGAGAGTTTAAGAACTGAGATGTCTTAGGGAAAATTATTGGAGAAAATTGGATTTACCAGTTCGAGTTGTTCTTATTTCCCCCTCTATAGGGCAATGCAAATTCAAAACACGTCTACTGGACTTGGTAGATATGTATTTCAAAAGCCTTAAATAGTTAATTTTAAAGAGCTTGTATTTACTGTCAAACCAGGCCATGGTATTATTCCAGGCTACTTATATTAAGTCTTGGAGTGTGTGTGTTTATCAACTGTCACAATAATCAATTGATTTTATTTAATCAACCCTTAAATTTAGTTGATAGTTGACTTATTCTATGCAGACAAAAACAAAAACATGTTTTAAAGTATTGATCAAAATATTGATCAACACACCAACAGCAATAGTAACTTTGATTAATGTGATTGATAAATGCACCCTTATGCCTTATGTAAAAACCTGATTTAAGTCCACAAAAAATACATATTCAGGAAAAACAACCTCAAATTACTCATCTATTGGTCACATCTGATATCAACTGTCTTGGGTACATTTTTTTCTTTAAGTGAGTGCCTACCGTGAATCATCAGTTTTAAATGTAAAAGTTAGAAATCAGTTTACACTACTTGATAATATGATGCATCGTAAAGATAAATTTCAATCATTTAACCACCACATAATTTTAATTGTTTATCGTTTATTTAGTTTGTTTTATTAAATTAAGGACTGTTCAAAAAATTATTTATTTCATGTATTTTTTTATCCAAATAATTTTTTATTAAATTAAAACATGTAAAAATTAATTTTATTGTTATTTTTCAATGATTTCCACAGAAGTTTTTGCAGGAACAAAGTTAATCCCTTTGAAAAATATTTTATCATTGAACATTGGTAAGGTATTGGTAAGGTTTCTCTGCGTTCTTCTATCTCCACTTTAGTAGGTAGCTCAGTATGATAAAGACTCTTAATAAATCTCTTCCCGACATTGCTAGGTACAATATACAAATGTAAATCATAATACGACCCCACCATTGAAATTATTTACTACTGAAATGCACTTTGTGCATAAGTACAAGAAAAAGGAAAAAAAATATCCAACACATGTTTTAGACAACAATAAAAATTGTTTAGCATTAATATAATATTATTTGAATTGAACTATTTCATACAATATTAAATAATATAAAAAATAAGAGGCAAGTTTCAATACTCTCCAAGAATTCTAAATTTAGTGTTTTTAATTTTTTTTTAAATATTACAACCATGATTTTTAAGTGTTTCACGCCCGTCATTTGATGAAGATAAAATAAAAAATAATACCAAGTGGAAGGTGACCACAACCTGAGCTTTAAGATAGAGGTATTTCCTGTTTCCAGAATTTACCCTAACCATTAGGCATCTATATGGCATGATTAGGTGGCTCGTCAAATATTCAAAGAAAAAAATACATTGGTTGGTGGTACCTGCACTATCTTTGCTTACGAGACCACTCAACTTCCAATGCGAAAATCTAGCGTTTGAGAACATTCAATGAGAAAATCTAGCGCTTGAGAACATTCAATGCAAAAATCTAGCGCTTGAGAATATTCAATGAAAAAATCTAGCGCTTGAGAACATGCAATGAAAAAATCTAGCGCTTGAGAATATTAAAACTTGCCCGGAGACAGTATGGGACAGAAATAATGGGAGGGGGGGGGGGGGTACACTGGACTTTCATTTGTGATTCTTCTCCAGGACAGATTAGGGGGAATTGAAGAGACACAATCAGATTAACAAGTTTCATAATACTGAAAATCGAGACTTCGCTCGACTCAAATACTACAAAACGTTAATTAACTTGACTCTCAGTGAGGAGCGTTTAGTATAGGACATTGTAATGTTCAAGTATATATGCCATTATAATAACATATTATTTTATTTTTATTCTAAGGCTTAATAACATCCGTTTCAAATATTATGGTCAAATGGGGGACTGCCACCTACTCGCATGAGCATCACCCAGCCTGAGTAGGGCTGGGTGATGCTGACATTTGTCAGCTTTGAGTTGCAAATCTGGAGCTCCCTCCGAATGGAAAAAAAAGTTCAGTGCTCGATTTGATGCACATCATTTTTCTTAGTTTTTTTCTCTGTAATGTCAAATGAAATAATTTTGTCTTTTTATTTGTCGTGGAAACCAGATAGTATTTTTTGTTTAACAACGAAGTCATTTGTAAGTTTTAAAAAATATTTAAAAGCCAACGTAAATGGTTATGAAAATGGTTATACACAAACATCAGGTCAGAAATTGTATTAAGTAATAACCACTGTTGATAATTATAATTTATTTTACTGTGGCATTGCCTTGCGGCGTATACAATTTATGTTATTACAGCAGTATTGTGTATCAAAGTTCCCTAGTATTGCATGAACATGTCTGAGTACATAGATTCTACATGTTGTCCTGAAGATTTCTGATACATCATTAAGTAAATAAATTGAATATTGTATAGATTCTCAAAGGTATCATTTGTTCTGTTTAGTAACTAACTGTTGGTAGTAGGTAGAAGACGTGGGGTCCAAAATTAGAAATAAGTTAAAATCAAAATTTGAAAATATTAGCAAAGACTATTTTAATGGTATTTACAAATCTTCTCTCTAAAACTGGTTTCTCTCACGCAACTTGTAAATAATTATAACAAAAATGCATTGCAGGAAAAGAAATTATAGTAAATCAACTTATTTACAGAACAAACAAATTAAATTAAGTTTTTCCTAGGAGCCTAATGTGTAAAATTCAATTCTGTACATTTTATTTCAAACTTAAAAAAAGAAGCAGTGATAGTTCGCCTGTCATTATCCGCTGGAAATTGGTTTCCCCACACTGAGATAGTATATGATATGCAATCATACATCTAGCACATTTAGGGCGAAATTAATAGGCGATTTTGTAATACCTCTGTGGCTCTAAGTCACGGATTGCGTACTGTGTAAGATAGGGAAAACCGACGCTTACAATGACTAGTGATCTAGAATTTGTCTATTAATTTCGGCCTTAGTATTTGTAACCTTGGTAACTCAGTGAGAATAAATTGTTGACTTGATAACTTGATGAGAAAAGAACAATAACTTTATTTATAGAGAAAAGTCATTGCTCTTTCCTCATGAGTATAGAACTGGCTCAAAAATGAGACTCGAGTTCGGGTAGAAAATTTTTATCTAGTAATTTGGTATTAAATCATTACCCAAAGGGTCAAAGTAAGTGAATAGTTACCAGCTATTTATTTTAATCCTGTCAAAGGTTCAATTTTGCACCTCTCTACAAGCTTGTGCTAAGACTCTAGATAACAATAAAATACAAACAATGACTAACTGATTCTTGGTTTAAATTGAGTGATATTAAGAAAATGGTTCTGGTTTTTTTTTTTTAAACTTATGTAGAAAAGTATATCAAGGTTCATTTATATACATAGCTATTTACATAGATAGCAATTAGACATTGACAATAATCACGACTAAGTAAATGCACTCCCCATTCTCGAAATCAGAAGGCCAAATAGACACCAATGGACAATATTTCTTAATATAAATGTACTTCAAAAATCTATCTACTTGTTGAAGGAAAACAAAATCTTACTAAAAATGATGATTTTCTAAATTAAAGTCATTTAAATTTAAAATGGTTTAAAGCTGTGTCATTTAGTGACCTTGTATGATAACAATTTCACACATGTTCAACACCTCAATCGCTCAAAAAACTCAATACTTTTTTTACATACACAAAAATATGTAGGTATAAATAAATAATATTGTTGATATTTCCTAAATCTATCAACTTGTGACTCAATAACCTTGATTTTAAATTCGTTTCAATTGATTCATCATGAAGATTAGTTCAGAAACCTGAACTTCAAAGCTTTTCAATAACTTATCGTGAAGAATTGCTCAGTGATCTGAACTTCAAGCTCATTCCTTTGGGAGTATCCCGGTGATTTTCTACATTTGACTACGGGTGGTCATTGGGACATCATGGGGCCGTGAAGTCAAAAATTAAGTCATGTACAACTGAAAACAAAACAGAAAGATTTTCTGATTAATCTAGGTTTGCCATTTGAAACTTTAGGTTCTTATTTCTACATACCAATAGAATAAAAAACCGTGTGACAGGAATAATAATAACACTTTTCAGTGGAAGTTAACCACCAGGTGACGTTAATGCTCAAAGCATTTTCTAGCACCTAACCCTCAGAGTCTTATTATTATATTATTATTATAGTATGCTTTATTAGGAGGACAGAGTACAATGGTAACAGTATAAAATTAAGAAAAAACAAACAAATGACAAAATAAATAAGTAAAAAAGAAAATAACAATAATGTCCTACCTAAAGGGCGGGGTATTTTTTTTGAAAAATTCATGCATTGAGTGGGATTCGAACCAACGGATCCCTACGCTACCTGGGTTACTAGACTAGCGCGTTGACCACTTGACTACCAGTCCACGGACTGTAAACTGTTAGAGAAAAGAAAATCTGGAGCCCGTTCCGGAACCACTTTCTACTCTCCAAATATCCGTTTCAACGCACTCTGATTGGTTAATTTGAACGCAATAACCAATCAGAGTGCGTTGTGTGACAGTTGAAAGGGAGATTTGAAGAGTAGAAAGTGTTTCTAGAACGAGCTACTGGTCCCATATGATGAAGAGAGAGAGAGTACCTAGTTGAATTGCGACACTTTTTAGCTTCCGTTTATTTTCGTTTTAAATTCATTAACAAAACACTAGTGTATTTAATAACTCAAAGTACTCTTACTTCCAACTGGAATTCATAGAAGAAAAAAAATAAAAAAAAAACAACACAATACCTTCAAGATCTATACGTCCGTACATAGGTAACAAAAAAAAAAGTTAAAACAAAATAGAATCAATGGACAAGGACTAATAGTATAGTAGTGCTTTATTTAGACTGTCGCGGTCGGCTCGAGACTGGGAGTCCCAAGGACATGAAAGAACTTAGACATTGGATCTGGGCGTCCATATAATTTTCTCACCACCGTGATATTGGTAACTGTGCCTATCTCACGGAAACTGAATTATTAATATTTTTAAATTTTATAATTTTTAATATATAATTAAAAAGTTCGCTGAATTTTTCAATTTAAATGAAAATTTTCACCACACCACACATACACCACACACTTCACACTGGACACGGAAGGAGCCCAGAACACTGGTATTGGACGTCCAAAGGGTCCACCCATATCAATTCTTCCACCACCATTACATCACACATGGACACGGAAAGTAAGTAAGTACTGAATTATTAGTAAAACATATTAATATGTAAAATATTTATATGATAAAATATATAAGACCTGTTTGACTGCTGATCTATACGTCCGTACATAGGTAACAAAAAAAAAAGTTAAAACAAAATAGAATCAATGGACAAGGACTAATAGTATAGTAGTGCTTTATTTAGACTGTCGCGGTCGGCTCGAGACTGGGAGTCCCAAGGACATGAAAGAACTTAGACATTGGATCTGGGCGTCCATATAATTTTCTCACCACCGTGATATTGGTAACTGTGCCTATCTCACGGAAACTGAATTATTAATATTTTTAAATTTTATAATTTTTAATATATAATTAAAAAGTTCGCTGAATTTTTCAATTTAAATGAAAATTTTCACCACACCACACATACACCACACACTTCACACTGGACACGGAAGGAGCCCAGAACACTGGTATTGGACGTCCAAAGGGTCCACCCATATCAATTCTTCCACCACCATTACATCACACATGGACACGGAAAGTAAGTAAGTACTGAATTATTAGTAAAACATATTAATATGTAAAATATTTATATGATAAAATATATAAGACCTGTTTGACTGCTGGAGTAAAGGGACTTTTCAGTCTTACCTCGGCAGTATAAACAAGGTATATTCTATTCTATTCTATTATGTCCACAAAATCAGAATGTCAGTGCTTACCTAGTGACTCGAAGGTCAGGGCAGGTTTCAGTCGGAGGAGAGGGAGAGAGGGGGCGCGGCCCGTTTCCGCTTGAGCCGTTGTGAACATCACTTGCCCTCCGGCTCAGGGGCGGGAGGGGGGATGATGGGCTTCTTCCACATGCTGCCTCCGCCCCTCTCCTCCCCCCCTCCACCCCCACCCCCGGCCCTGTAGTCCGCGAACTGGCGGGACGCCGCGTTCGGCGCTGGAAGCGAGAAAATGAAACAACAGCCGTTAGAAATGAAGGGCGGAATTAATAGACAACATTAATAACTTAAGTCGTTGGTAAGTGTCGGTTTTCCCTATCTTACACAGTACGCAATCCGTGACTCAACGCCACAGAGGTATTACAAAAACGTCTATTAATTCCGCCCTAAATTTAAAATGAAACATGGAATCGAAATTGGGGACTTTTCCTCATGAATTGGACAAAATTTCAGACAGATTATTTGTATTAATTGCTACCCACTTGTTTAAGGGGCCCATAATCTCGTCTTCTTCTTCTTCTTTTACTCTGTCTTATTCCGTTTAAGCAGGGTCGACGTTGTTTAACCTCATGGTTGAGGCTATCAGGGCCCATAATCTTGTATCACTATAATAGTAATTACATTAATTACCATAAATATGGTGGCATCATCAAGACAAGTTGGTGGTCAAACAGTTACTTATGACCTATTATTGCACGGAATATATCTCTCTCAAACACGATCCCTAGCCATATTTAAGTGGATAAGATTTAGATAACTACCTTCTGTACAAGAGGGCTAAAATCTCATTGATATGCGTTTTCGTTAGTCCGCCATAAGCAGCGTCGTCAATGGACTTGGATGAGTTACCATTGAAATTCTAAATGGCTATTCCCGGCCAAACCTAGGCTGGGGTGAGATTATTGTAGCTGGTTTGTGAGTTTCCAACGAATGAAGAGCAAAACTTCCGTCTCGACATGACCTTAGCGTTAAAGTCCCTCTGATATATTGTCCTTGTAAAGGAGTTCTTTTCTGATTTTATTATTATTATTCAACACTTTATTGGATATAAATAGACATATGTACAATACAAATAACTATTTTAACAATGGAAACAATATATACAATAAAAATTAAAAAGAATAAATATATAGAAACATATGTCCTAACTAAAGGGCGGGGTTATTGCCTATGGCAATCTCTTCAACCCAACTCTAGATGTTCTGTAGCTCTTGATTATAATTATTCTTCTTTTCTACGTCCCTTTTTATTTTCTATCTTATACTCCTTCTTATTTTCTTCTATTCCTACTTGTTGCTGACGACTAGTCGGCAAAAAAATAGTTGGGTAGAAGGTAGAAGAGCTCATGTAATTGAGAATTGTGCCATTAAAGAAATTGCCACAGACAATAACCCCGCCCTGTAGGTAGGACTTCAGCTTCTTCCCCTTTTTTGTTCTTGTTTCTTTGCTTAATCTATTTAATTTTTCTTTGTATTGTCATTGTATTTTACTGTATATATTTTTGTTATACCTAATAAAGCTTACTATAGTAATAATAATAATAAAACCCTTAAAAAAATAAATCTCACCGAGGACTCTTGGTACAATGTTGGGCACGGGCTTGTTATTGGAGCTGATGACAGCGGGGGAGTGGTAGCTCTTGGAGGGGGGGTGCTGGGGGGACTCTGGCTCCGCCCCCCTTGTTCTCGAGGTGGGGGGCTGGTCCCCCCCGGGGGTGTTGGTCGGTACATCACCGGCTGAGGAGAAACATTGGACAATACAGATTAGAGTACTTTAGACAATACTTTGGACAATACAGATTAGAGTACTTTGGACAGTACAGATTAGAGTACTTTAGACAATACTTTGGACAGTACAGATTAGAGTACTTTGGACAGTACAGATTAGAGTACTTTAGACAATACTTTGGACAGTACAGATTAGAGTACTTTAGACAGTACAGATTAGAGTACTTTAGACAATACTTTGGACAATACAGATTAGAGTACTTTAGACAATACAGATTAGAGTACTTTAGACAATACTTTGGACAATACAGATTAGAGTACTTTAGAGTGATCAATCCATTCATAACACAAAGATAAATACATTAACCAAAAAACAACAAAAGCTAAATCGATTCACTAACCAATTGAGTAACCCTTGATCGCCAAAAATGGAAATATACACTAGAATTCTAAAGGAGACGAGCCTTTTCCTACCCACAATAAAAGGTCATATCTGAGTACAAACCGACCTCAGTAGTTGGATCGATAAGGCGGCGGACCTGCAACCTGGAGGTCGGTGATTCAAGTCCCGGTTTCAGCGTAGATTTAGTAAAGCGAGTGTGAGTAGTTGTGATATCACGAAAGTGATTAACACAACTATGATAACTTTAAAAAACTTTTTTTTTCATATCTGAGTACAATTTTCAAGTTAATTTGTTATTAGGTTGGGTCTGCAGAGAAAAATTATACAAATATTGTGAATAATAAAATCACCATCAATAACAAAGGATGTTATAATATGTGCACTGTATGACACATCTCTGATCAGAGGCCATCAAGGGTCCTTGAATCGCGTAGTTTACCTTTGTTAAGGTCATTTTAGATTGAGACTGATAAGAATTCATCACTTCAGCCACTACTGCAAGGCAGATTTTAAAAATGAATACATTTTTGTGAGCATTTCAGAGCCTTTTTTATTTCGTGCCATGAAACTAACTACTGTAGATGTTTCTAGTATGTGTTGTAGTAGCTTGTCCATCCAGTAGTATGCCTCCCTTCTGATGGGCGAGAAGTGACACGGGAAGATGGTCTTTATAAAAACTGTAACTAAATAATGAATACATTTTTCCTTGGCTCTGAGACTCGAATCCAGGATCTTCGAAGCATGATAAGCGAGGATCGTTTGGATTGTAGATAACAAAAAAGTAAATCTGAATTATTTTTTTTTTAATTAGATCTGAATTTGAGTTGTTTTTATTATTTCAAGAGAAGAAAAAATCTGAACTACGTAATATGATTGTTATACTCGTACCTACTCGTAAACAAAATAAACATCATTATTTCAAGGTAAAATTTGTTTTGATTGATAGGAGTCTCTAATGTAATCATAATATTACGTGATCCTCTCACTCCTACCGCTCCTTACCTTATCACGTTCACGATATAGTTGACGAATTGACGATCTTTGTTTTGATTTTAGACAGTAATGTGCCTTTTATCACTCATACAATATACAGGGTTGATTATAAAAACGTCGAACTCCGTTTCAAGAAGGTATAGGAGGCGAAGTACACAACCAAGTGGGTTGGGTGGAAGAGATTGCCATAGGCAATAACCCCGCCCTTTAGTTAGGACTTATGTTTTTGTTTTATATTTTCTATTCTTTTTCATTTTCATTGTATAGGTATATTGTTTTCATTTTTTTTTTTCATTGTTAAATTAATTATTTCTATGTACATAATGTCCATTTATACCTAATAAAGCGTTGTATAATAATAATAATAACCAAGTCATTGTCACCTAGTGTTGGAGTTTGATCTAGGAGAGCAAACATAAATGTTTGGCTTTGAAATTCTTTTAGGTACGAATAGCACAGGACGATCAATGGAGTAACACCTTATCTCGAAAATGTTTTGTTAAGTGGTATTTTGTTTATCAATTCACAAGACTCGGGGAACAAGACCCTTCGACGTGTGGAGCTTCCCTTGCGGGATGTACCTGCCACTTAAGCCTCGACCCTCCACACGGCAGACAACGGTATGTATGCTTGTCTAGATTGTATTTGGGTTGTCAGAAGCGCTTTTATGCTTTTTACAAGACTACTATCGTAACTTCGTAACCACAGTGCCCAATTCTTGGGATGATGGTACACCCTGCAACAGGCGCAACTAAAATGTTTAAAAGTTTTCATATCTGTATTAATCCTTTGGTGATATCACAATCTACTCAAACTCGCTTTACTAAATCTACGCTGAAACCGGGACTTGAACCACCGACCTCCAGGTTACATTACATAATTCCTGGGGGTCTTTTCTACAAAAAAGAAGAAATTCCTATGTGCTGCGTCCATTATTTAGAACTATTGCACCCCAACCGACCTCCAGGTTACAATTCCGTCGCCTTATCGATCAAGCTACTGAGGTCGGTAATAAGTCCCATTATTCCGTCAATAAGCCCAAAACAAATTATCAAGAGGTCAAAATTCCAAATAGGAAAATAACAAGACTTAGGTGCATAAACCAAGTAAGTTTAAGTTAAGTTATCATACCTGTGTTAATCACTTTCGTGATATCACATCTACTCGAAACTCGCTTTACTAAATCTACGCTGAAACCGGCGGGACTTGAACCACCGACCTC
This sequence comes from Bactericera cockerelli, assembly GCA_024516035.1. NCBI lineage: Eukaryota > Metazoa > Arthropoda > Insecta > Hemiptera > Triozidae > Bactericera > Bactericera cockerelli. The sequence goes on from CM044961.1 coordinate 15,200,724, forward strand.
CAGGTTACAATTCCGCCGCCTTATCGATCCAACTACTGAGGTCAGTTTGAACTCAGATATGACCTTTTATTGTGGGTAGGAAAAGGCTCGTCTCCTTTAGAATTCTAGTGTATATTTCCATTTTGGCAATAAAGAGTTACTCAATTGGTTAGTGAATGGATTTAGCTTTGTTGTTTCTCGGTGAATGGATTTATCCGCCACCTTATCGATCAAGCGACTGAGGTCGGGGTAACAGCCGCAACGGCAGAAAACTTTCGCCACCACCGGGACTCGAAGCAGCACTCACCTGCGGGTTGGGCGCCGGCCGGGCCCCGCGAGCCTCCGAACTTGAGCATGTTCCAGTCAAACACGTAGTCGTAGGTGAAGCCCTTGCGGTGGAACAGGTTGCGGAACAGCTGCCGGGTATACGAGTAGTCCGGCTTTTCGTCAAACCGGAGGGAGCGGGAGTAGAGGAGGAACGTGGGGAACTCGCCTGGGGGAACAAGAGTTAAAAGTTATCATATTATTTGTGTTAAAAGTTATCATATTATTTGTGTTAAAAGTTATCATATTATTTCTGAAAACGCAGGTGCTGCAGCAGAACTTGGGGCTAGAAAAAAAACACAACAAATACATGACAGTAAAATCAAATGGGTATTACTTTGTTGCGCTCAGCACAGAGACAGGAGGAGCCTGGTGCAAGGAAATGAAAATGTTCATACAAGAAGTAGGGAAGAAAGCCATGATGAAAACAGCTGACACCCGAATACCAAACTTTATAAAACAAGTTTTCTCCCTAGATATACAGAGGGGTAATGCGGCCAGCATCCTTGGTTCATTACCAGATGCTGGTCAGATGAAAGAATTTTTTTTATTTATAATAAATGTTACTATCTTGTTGATTGAAATAAAATAAAACCTTCTAGATCATTGCGCGCTATAGCCCGAGTTGAGAGACAGTCAGGCTCATCTTAAAAAAAAATTGTGTTAATCACTCTCGTGATATCACAACTACTCAAAGTCGATTTCCTAACCTCTTCGCGCCCAATGTCCTCGTAAGAGGACATTTATTTTATAGTCCTAAGTGCTCAAGCTAAAATTTTATACTACCAAGTAGTATGAAATGTTTGTCCTCGGGTGAGGACACCGGTCACTTTGTACTACAAAACAAAAAATGGTGTTCGGCGCGAAGAGGTTAATCTACGCTGAAACCGGGACTTGAACCACCGACCTCCAGGTTACAAGTACGTCGTCTTATCGATTAAGCTACTAAGGTCGGTTAAGGGAACGAGAGATACAAGATTGTAGTGAGAATACTTTGTAGTGACAGTTGTACAATAACAGGTAGGTACATACTGATACTTCTGTGAACTGCAAACCTTACACAGATTTTATTATCGAATTATAAATGTCATATCAAGCATGAGGACATCTAGACATTTCCTTTGATACCCCACTCGATGGGTATTAATTAAAAACATCAACCAGCACCTTTTTTTTAATTTTTTTTTTACCACAGTACGGCCCCCTTCGCTTTCACGATCACAAAATTTCACTTCTGAAATCAAAAATAATTTTTTAACTACTCTATAAAATTTCAAGAGCATTGCTTTATTAAATAATATTAGAAACAATCATTTTTAACTATCACCAAAACGGCCCCCGAGTGGCCTAAATCGGCCCCAATAACAATAGGTAAAAGTTCAAGACTCTAATGAACATGTATACTAAATTTCAACAATTTTGAAGAATCTAGTCGGGAGTTATCGCGGAACAAACAGATAAACGAAAGCCAAATCGTCCAGTACCCAAGTTAAAATAGAACCTCACTTTGTAGGTTCGCTCTGCTCACCTGAGCATTTGCTCACAATGGGGGTGTTCATCTGAGAATACTATGAATGGGGGGTGCCCTCACTCACCTGGGTAGCCTTTACACAGCTCCTCAATGGGGGTGCTCATCTGAGAATACTATCAATGGGGGTGCCCTCACTCACCTGGGTAGCCTTTACACAGCTCCTCAATGGGGGTGCTCATCTGAGAATCACTAATCAATGGGGGGTGCCCTCACTCACCTGGGTAGCCTTTACACAGCTCCTCAATGGGGGTGCTCATCTGAGAATCACTAATCAATGGGGGGGTGCCCTCACTCACCTGGGTAGCCTTTACACAGCTCCTCAATGGGGGTGCTCATCTGAGAATCACTAATCAATGGGGGGTGCCCTCACTCACCTGGGTAGCCTTTACACAGCTCCTCAATGGGGGTGCTCATCTGAGAATCACTAATCAATGGGGGGTGCCCTCACTCACCTGGGTAGCCTTTACACAGCTCCTCAATGGGGGTGCTCATTTTCTTTTCGCTGATTCGCTCGTACTTCTGCCGCTTGGTGGCTGCCTTGAGTCCCTGCCAGGGTAGAGAGCCCCGGTTGAAGTACATCAGGACATAGCCCAGGGACTCCAAGTCATCTCGCCTGCTTTGCTCTGTCAAGGCAAGACAGTAAGATAATTAAGTTAGAAATGATAAATAAATCTTTATTTGGAAGAAATTAGGTACAAAACAATTTAAAAATAAATTAAGAATATCTAATACTAGGTAATAATTAAAATTATTCCAACCCAGGGTCTTGCTGAGGTTAGAAATAATATTACGGTCAATCCAGCATACATATGAGAAAATTATAAAAGAGAGAAACCTGGTTGAAGGGAATAGGATATAAGAGAAACCTGGAAAGAGGAGAACAATTTCCATGTCAAATTTAAATCTCTATAAGGTAAACTAACCTCTTAAGAGAAACATCATTTTTTTGGATTTCTAATACGAACCTAATATCAAATACGTTTCTTCATTAAAAAGTACAATACTTGTTGTACTTCAAGGGGTAAAATGTTTATATATTATTATTAAATTCTTTTTACTTTCCTTATCCTATAATAAGGAAAGTATTGTATTCGTCGAAAATTTGACCTACCCAGTTTTTCACATTTCTGGACGAATCAAAGCCTCAGGATACCAAAAAAGTTGTTTTCAGCCATTGGTCCGTGCGTCTGTCTGTCTGTCTGTCTGTGTGTCTGTGTGTGAACAGGATATCTCAAGAACGGTTAGAGCTAGAGACTTGAAATTTGGTATGGAAATTAATTTTATACACCAGACGAACCACGAAACTTTTGGTTGCAATCGGCCTCAGAATGCGGCCGCAGGGCCGCAAATATTGGCCGCAAGCGCCGTTTCTATGAATTGGTTAAAGATACAAAAAAAGTTAGAGAACAACATTTTCTTAGATTAAAAAAATAATAGGGGTCTATTCTGATCATTTTTTTGATATCTTGAACTTTTTTGAACTCGGCCCCAATTTACCGGTATTTTGGGGGGAACCCGCTTGGACTAACTTTTTTATTATTCATCCTAGATGGGGGTTGTGACATATCAAATCCAATGATTTTAAGGTCCTGATTACGAATTTGATGTTTATTTTTAGCTAAATGTTACCTTTGAGTCACCAGTGGCTTTTGGTCCCGTTTCCATTCCTAATAATATGATAAGGAAAGTCGTGTGATGTTTACACCAGATTTTTAGATATAAAGACATATGTACAGATTAGATTGTACAGTAAAAATAATGGTTACAAAAATTAAAACAATTAAAAAGGGAAAAAATAGATAAATACCTATATACAATTCTACACACATATGTCCTAACAAAGGGTTGGGTGGAAGAGATTGGCACATGCAATAACCCCGCCATTTAGGTAGGACATTATTGTTATTTTCTTTTTTACTTATTTATTTTGTCATAGGGTTGGGACATCGACATCGATGTTTTAAAAACATCGATACATCGGAACGAAAACATCGATGTTAACATCGATGTTAACATCGATGTTTTTTTTCCCGATGTTCGATGTTAACATCGATGTTTTTTTTTCGATGTTCGATGTTTTTGTTAGGTGGGCGCGCTGCTTCTGCTAAATGTTAAAAAGTTGCCAAAAATACCAAAATGCGGCTAGCTTCTAGCTTCATAAAAGATTACAATGTTGCCAAACGAATGCAAAGTTTTGCCGGACTTTTCGTGCTTACCGTCCGGCTAAATTATTCTCATTCTCAATAACCGCTGAAAATTTGAATTTGTGATAAGATCGGAAGGATACAAGGAGGTTTGGAAGGAGAAGGACAGATAATAAAAAGGCTGGTAATTTGAGAAAATTTCAAGAACCGGTAAAAGACGTGTTTTTTTTTTTTTTTTTTTTTTTTTAAGTGGGGTTTAACGTCGCTTTCAACTGCCATGGTCATATATTATCACGACGGGGGTTTTACCCTCCATTCGCAGGAAACTCACAAACCTGCTACTCACATTGACCTCACCCAGCCTGAGTGGGGCCGGGAAAAGCCAGCGTCACGAGAATTAGAATTTGAAAGGTCACCCATCCAAGTCTTAACCTCGCTGGATGTCGCTTAACTTCGGTGTTCTGAAGGGAACCGGTGTATTCAACATGCCATCGACGCTGGCAAAGACGTGTTTGATATAACTGAACTAAATTTTAATTTTTTAACATTATCAGGGGCATTTGCAGGGGGTTAATTTTAAAAACTTAAATGAGACTGCCCATATAGCATTTTTGAAAAGCTGATTTAATTTAAATAACTGTACATGTTTAAAAAAAAAAAAAAAAAATCAAGGCCAAAGTTATAGGGTTTGAATACTTTTTTTTTTAAACTCAAGTAAACTTGTTAGAGAAAGGATCTTCCTGTTTCAGAATTATTTTAACACAGCATAATATGAGTCTGACTCCTTCATTTTGACTCCATCCAGGAGTATTTTATTGTCTATGACTTGACAAAGCTGTCGGTGTTTCAGTTCAACATTCTACAGGGTACAAATATAATAATTATTTAAATAAAAGATGTTATTGTTTCTTTTTTTTTGCAAATACCACTTGGTTTTTTTTTTTTTTTTTTTTTTTTTTTTCTCTCTCTTGTATCTAACTATTCAAGTCTCAGGAATTAATAATGATTATAAAGAGAGGAATCTTTAGTGGAAGTAACCAGTTACCACCCAGAAGGGTAACGGTTCAACTCACTCGAAGGCATTTTCAACTACTTACTACGTCACTATAAGAGCTCTTAGTATGCATGTATTAAAATATAAAGTCGATGTTTTTATCCGATACTATCGAACATCGATGTTTTTGTTTCGATGTATCGAGTTTTCGATATATCGTATTCTCAAAACATCGATGTATCGAACATCGATGTTTTTGTTTCGATGTCCCAACCCTTTGTCATTAGATTGTTTTTTTTTTTTTCTTAATTTTATACTGTTACCATTGTACTTTGTCCTCCTAATAAAGCTTAAAAAAAGGGCGGGTTATTTGGGCTGTTAAATCAACCAACTCAACGGCTGAGCAAGTGACCACTGTATCAGTATCAGTATAAACAGAAAAGTGAGAAGTTCTACTAGATGTACATGAACACCAGCTTACCTATGCCCAGATGCGTGTTGATGCTCGCATAGCGCGCCGTCCCCGTGAGGTTCTTGTTCTCCCGATAGGCAATGTGCTGGTGGGTGCGGCCCTCCCGGTACTTCTTAGCGAGGCCAAAGTCAATGATGTACACGAGATTGCCGCGCTTCCCCAGGCCCATGAGGAAGTTGTCTGGCTTGATGTCGCGGTGGATGAAGTTCCGGCTGTGGATGTAGTCTATTCTACCGATCTGAGGAGCACAGAGTGAGAGGAATCTTTGTTTACTAAAGATCAAAGGCTAATTCCGGCTGTGGATGTAGTCTATTCTACCGATCTGAGGAGCAGCAAAGAGTGAGAGGAATCATTGTTTATTAAAGATCAAAGGCTAATTCCGGCTGTGAATGTAGTCTATTGTACCGATCTGAGGAGCAGCAAAGAGTGAGAGGAATCATTGTTTACTAAAGATCAAAGGCTAATTCCGGCTGTGAATGTAGTCTATTGTACCGATCTGAGGAGCAGCAAAGAGTGGAGGAATCATTGTTTACTAAAGATCAAAGGCTAATTCCGGCTGTGAATGTAGTCTATTCTACCGATCTGAGGAGCAGCAAAGAGTGAGAGGAATCATTGTTTACTAAAGATCAAAGGCTAATTATCTGTCCCGGTAGCTCAGTGGTAAAGGCGGCACTATGAATTCATAGTTTCCAGAGGTCGTGGGTTCGAAACCCAACCGTTACATGACAAGTTATCCTCCCATTTGGGATTTTTACCACATAATAATATATGTCTTGGGCTTACTGCTGGAATAATGGGACTCTAGTAGTCTTAATTGGGCAGTATAAATAAGGCGATATTATTATATTATTATTATAAAAATTATTGTAATCAGGTTTATTATTAGAAAATGCCTTAATCACTGATTAATGGGTATTGAAGTATGATATTGTTTGATTAAGACAACTTAGACCATAATGAAGGCATGTTAAAGCAGAAGTACTGGGTACATGCACCTATAAAGCATAGATACTTGGTTCATGCACCTAAGTCTTGTTATTGTCCTATTTGGAATTTTGACCTCTTGATAATTTGTTTTGCGCTTATTGCTGGAATAATGGGACTTATTAATGCTAGTCGGGCAGTATACATAAGGTGATATTATATTAAATACAAGGTGTTTTTTTGTTGTTGAAAATTTCAAGAGACACACTTAAAGACTAATCTCAGATTATTTATCAAAAAATGCTGTCCAATGGAGATATGAAGAAAATAGTAACTGAGTTTTAAATGCAAATAGGTACAAAATGTTAGGTATTAGGTACTTTCTTGGGAAATTTACTCAATAATCATAATACACAATGACATGAGAACCATTTTCACTTCTTTTTTTTTTCAACAAGTTTAAGTTTATTTTCAGGTGAAAACTTTTTATCTAAGTGGATATTTTTTCCTTTCATTTCTTGAAAAATTATTTTAGTCTTAGAATGTCTCCTGGAGGTGATTCTGAAATTTTCTAAAAACAAAACTTGGACACCCTGCATATTGATCAATAAGATATTGACGTAATATTCAATGCACTGTGCATAAAAGGTGCATTGATCACCTAGGCACTATGCCCTATAGGCTGGCTGATTTAGTCATTAACAGATTTTAAACAGTCATAATATTTTATGTCACTTTTTTAATGATTATGTATTTATTTTATATTAAACATTCATATGATCATTTGGTTTGATTTTATCAAATGTAAATAGAGTGTTAAATGATATCACCAACAATAGTTATGTAAATAAAAATAATATTTATTATCATATATGGGGATTTTGAGAGTTTCAAAAGTGTCCAATCATATCACAAATATCAGTTATCAGTCTTTTCAAAGAATTGGCAAGTCTTTTTCAAGAGACAGAAGAACATTTGCAAACACATAAAGGCTTACCAAAATAAAAATGAATATTTCTCTCATGAACATAATAATATTTTATATACAGATATACTCTCATGATTCGACCTCTAGTTGTCCTTGAATAATCAAAGTTCAAACTCTGAGAAGTATACTGCCCACAAGTATCCACATTATTATGTATCAGACAACAGACTAGGCAAAACAAGAATATTATTTCAACAAATCTCACATAACATTTGAATGAATAAATCATAGACAATCCTGAGACTTATTAAAATAATCTGGATTTAGCATGACTCCAGAATCTAGATACTTTACATAATAACTTGTGCTTATTTGCATGATCTTTTAATACATATTAATAATCAATAATGCTTTATTGATTACAAATTGTATGAAAATAACAGAATGAAGTACCTATGGTTTTAGTTTGGATTTATAAATTGCTTTTATTGTACATAAAGTTATACCTAGTTAACTGGGCTTTGCATTCATGAAATCATGACCAACAATGCCTTTATTGTACTCAATACAAAAATTAACATTTTTCAAGAAATCTAGCATAAAGAAACTAACAAATTTAAATAGTACAGATTCCAAAATAACTGTTTCAAAGAGAACTGTGAACAAAAGATTTAAGGATAGTCTAGATAATAAATATAAATTGACTTTTTACCATGGACAAGGCCATATCCAGGATTTTTTTTCGAAGGGGAAGTCCAAAAATAAAAATTGGATGTTCATGAAATAATGAAGTATTCACAGGTTTTTTTTTACTTAAAAAAAGGAAATTGTGCCCCGGAAGGTCGGAACCACTTTTGCATTACTTCAGGGCACTATACCTTTACATCCATGCCATTTAATTTTAGGTTTTTTATATTTTTTTTTTTTTGGATTTTGTGGGGGGGGGGGGGTTCCAGACACCCCTGACCCCAACCCTAAATACGGCCTTGACCTTGGGTAAATTTCTACTTCTACTTACAAGTTGGTCAGCTAGTAGTAGCACAGTCTTTAATGAAAAACGCCGCGAGCAGAAATTGAAAAGGTCTTCTAAACTAGGGCCGAGCAGTTCCATAACCATCACATTGTAGTCACCTTCCGATCCACACCATTTTATCTGAGGTATTCCAACTGTGAAACAAGATGGGTCAAATAAGGCAAGTTAATAATGAAAATATATTCTTGATGAATGCAGAAAATTCCACAACATCAAAACAAAACTACAACTACCCACCACAATTTCACAGCTACTAGTAGACCAACAAGAAAAATATTCAGGGTGTCTACTAAATGGTCAAAGTAAAATTCCCTGACTTTTCCAGGTTTTCCAGACCATTTTTCCAGTTTTTCCAGTCTACTTTTTTAAGGAGCCATTATATGTATATTATACATATAAGACCTCAATCTGCCTTCTATTTTTTTTTTGCAAGCCCACCGCCACCCAACCAAACATTTTTTCTAAATCAATTAAATGAGTTTTCTGGTATGTTCTCCGATGCAAATTAGACATGTCATATTTTCAGAAAACGTGTTTGGCTCCTTGCTTTTTTTTCAAATAAAAAATCTAGTGTGATCACCACAAGACTATCCTTACCCTGTTGCTAAAAAATCACCATTTCTTTTCTCGTAAATTTGATAAAAGTTCGCTCTTACCAAGAATGTGTTAGGAATGTTAAAAAAAAAGAAATACACAAATTATATTCTTATATTTTTTGAAATTTCACGAATACCTACAATACTTTCCTCATTATAGGATAAGGAAAGTTAAAACTAAATGTAATAAATCAACACAAAAATAGGAACCCTAAAGAAAACTGAAGAACTTTTAGGCGTAAGGAGTAGGTAAGGATACTTTTTCTAATTTTATAATTTAGGGTTTTGTTTGCTTAGGTTAAATTAAAAAAAGACGATAATTCTGGTAATTCGTAGATAGCCTTTATTTAAACCATTTTTAGTACAACATACAGGTATAAAATTACATGAAATATTTTCCTCACAATAGGATAAGGAAAGTAAAAAGTAGATCCTTATTTAGAAAGGGAAAACCCTGAAAATAAAACCTGCTAAAATTTTGTTGATCTTATCAAAAAGTGGTTAAGAGTGTAATGTGTTTATTACCAAAGAAGCATCTGGATTACAGTGGCGCCGCAGGCGAATTTTTTTATTTATCATTTTCATGTCAAAATTGGATCTTAAAAAAAATTCCCTGACTTTCGGTGTTTTTTCACAAAATTCCCTGACTTATGGTGTTTTTTCACAAAATTCCCTGACTTTTCCCTGACTTTTTTGGTCTCGAAAAATTCCCTGACAATTCCAGGTTTTCCAGGTTTTCCCTGACCAGTAGACACCTGCTTATACCATTTTTGAAAGAGACTAATCTCATAGATCTCATGTAGTTTTACTACAGCTAAAGTGGTGTGTATGACCTTAGATGTTGACATGCACCACTATAATCTAATAAAAGATAGATAGATAGAATAATGAAAATAAAGAGCATACAAGGGGTTAAGGATTAGCTCATAGAAGAAGAATAAATACTAATTTGTATTACTTAAATTATTATTGTGTAGGAGTATAGCTAACACCAACTGATTAGGTAACCAACTAATCCTGCACTTTATAGAAAAGTAGACCAACATATTTCAAGGGAAAAGAAAATATAAATATCATGCAATACTTAATGAGTTTACAATAAAACATAACCATTAAGTACTACACCCCTATTACTAGAATTATATCCTTTTAAAAAATCAAATGTGAGTTATGTAATCATTGTGTGCACTGCCAGGGAATTTTTTCTAAAGATGAAATATAAACATGCATTTAATTAAGAAGCATAATATCCCAGCCCACAAGATACATCAGTGGACTATTTACTGTGGACTCACAAATCCTGTGATATTACAGTAGGTAATGAAAATTTCAACATAACTTGGACTCAAACTCAAAAATCCTCATGAAGAGGCTACTGTGCTAATTTCTCAGTCACTAAAGTTGTTATGATTAGAGTGCGTAAATATCAAAGCTTTGAAAGTTTTAAAACATAAAATTATGTATAAAACTTTGTTGAGCAAGTTACCTATATCCCAAATTGTCATGATGATGGTGGTGTGAACTTATTTTATTTATTTATTTAGAAAATCTTTATTAGAAGAACTTACCTCCTCCTTGCATTAGTTTGTATATTTTGGATTCTATGTGAAGCTGGGGATGTCTGGTTTTGATACATTCTAACTTGATGGCTACTTCCTCTCCAGTTGATATGTTAGTACCTGGAAATTGAAAAAAAAAATCAAATAAATGTCCTTCTTTATATTGTTATATCACAATTTTAGTGGGTACTGCAGAATTATAGGATTTTTCCATATCATTGATATATAATATCTTATTTTTGTCTATAATCTGCCACTGGTTGTGCTCCAAAAGCAGCCATCATTTTTCCATAGGTATGAGTGGACCCAGATATCAAGTAGAGAGCAGTAAAAAATCCTGCCCTGCTGTGTATCAAAGCAGGTCACTGTGCATTCAAGCCTAGTTCAATAACTCACTTGGCCATGGTGACTACTAAAATAAATAATTACCTATAATTCCAAGTAAGACCTGATACTCTAAAGATTTGCGTGATGACTCAGTATATTCAAGTTTATTTTTTTAGACTAAATGAACCATCCCCATAGATAGGTACTTCACTACAAGGAAAATTTACTTTTAATTCCTCAAAGATAAGTTCCAAATGACAGTAGGAGTAAATGAGGTGAAGAGGTCTCATTTTCAGATTTTTGCTTTATCTCAAGAACAATATCTATTTGTAAAGCATTGAATTTTAAGAAAAATTTAACCAAAATAATTTTTAAAGAAATTTAAAACTCTGAAATATTTCCAATTATTTTTGGAAATACTTACACCCTTGAAAAATAAATAAAATATTTACAACAATTGTCAGTTTTCAATTCCACTTGGGGGCTCCAAAAATGTTTTCTTAAAGATGTTCTGATTATGGTGTTTCACCTATACACTAGGAGGGGGGGGGGGGGGGGTTGATTCTCATAAAAATTTCAATATCTATAAGATAATGTCATTATCCACTGTGTCCAATCAGAATTCTGCTGCTGACACCAACCCAATTTGACAAATGGATTTGGTTTTTTATGTTGGTTTATAGGGGTTCAATTATGATATAATTTTTGATATCTCCAACTGCTTTTTAAAAAATGTTTATTTATTTAATAACAGGATAAAATTACACAGGTTTTTTACGAATTGACATGAATTGACAAAAAATATAAATTTTGTAGCCTACAATTCAAAGTAGCCAATGAGTTGATTAGCTTTACTAAAGAAATGTATTATTCTTGAGAAGAGTGAAAATCTGAAAATGGGACTTTTTTTAACCTCCTTTGAACTGTCCTTTACCCCATAACTCCATTTCCTCCCTCCTAGGACTTTGGTATGTTTAGTCACTGACACTCCTGAAAAATTATTAGGAGGAATTGACTTAATCATCATCATGCTCTGTTTAAGTCATTTATTCAAACTAAAAGAGAATTGAGATAGTTAATTTGTTGGGAATGGATGCATCATGAGGGTACACAAAATAAATGGCCACCCATTCAAAAGCCAACATTGGTTGCTTGACTTCAATAACAGAACAAGAGCTCGTATATATCAATGACCATTGGGCCATATTCATAAGAAAGAACCAATTGCTTGTGAGCAAAGCAAAAGATCTGAAAGAAAAGCAATTTTCCTTTTGGTATTTGTAATATTTTCTTTTTTTTACAACATTTTTCTTTGTCACAAGCAATGCTTTCAAAACTTTATGAATACCAACTGAAGCAATCCCTTTGAAATTTCCAAGGAAAAACTTTTGCTTCTCTTATGAATATGGCTTTATGTGCCTAACACTTTTAACGTTCTTTATCAGTATGTCATACAAATTTGAGCCTTATAAGTATTCCTATGAGTACTTTTGTAGATGTTGGAAATGATGTATCCATTTACTATGTATGATCACTTTGGTGTTATTAAATTGAGACCTCAACTTCAAGGGAAGAACTATTCCAAGTTAACTACAATAAGAAAAGCCTCACATGGAAAACTGTAGATGTAGAGGACAACTTACTAATTTTGTGTCAATGACATTCCATAGTGAGCTCACTTTTTCAAGACCATTCTAAATTAATTCCAAAATATAGAAGATAGGTGGAATGAGGTACCCCAAGTTCTGAAAATATCCTATATAAAAATTGTTTTGTGTATGAGGTGTTTCAGGGAAACAATGAACTAAACATGAAAATCTCAGGTGGATTACCTAGGTAAATGTTCCAAATGACCCACTCCAATTTTACGTCCAAGTCGATATTTTTGCCGACCCGCGTTCCATCACTGTCAGGGGCACAGGACAGGCCTCCGCTGAAAAAAACTTCCTCACTTCCTTGCCCAAAAAGTGAATTCATAAGCACCTGTATTAGAAAAACTTTGTTGTTTTTTAGGTAGCCATATTTTAAATTTTTCGTATTTGGTAAAGCATACACATCAGAATCCCGCTCTTTTCTTCAGGAATGTGTAGAGACAAGGGGTTAAAAAACGTGGGTAAAAGAATTGAAACTGAATGTGTCGACGAAAATAATAATTATATTGCACTATTTTATGGTAGACATATTAATAAAAATGTTTAAAACTATTTAAAAACGAAATTATTCCTAATAAAATATAAAAGTAATTCACTCTTTAATTGATGATTGAATTTCCAATTTTTTACAACTTTTTGGACAAACATAGATTCGAAACATATGGTATTAGAAGTTCCGCATTTGGCACATAGGGCGACATAAAAGCGCGTTTACCTACCAATTAGTAAGAAATTTTGCAAGTTATCGGGACCCGGGTACTATCCCATAACGATAAAGTTTTGAATTTGGTCTTGGATGACAAAAATTATCGGGGGGGTTTGGTTATGGTTTCGGGATCCCCCTATTCGAGTGGATTAAAGGGGTTCTTCTTCGTAACGATAAAGAAATTTTTGTCAAAATACCGCGTTTATTTCAAAAAAAATACTAATTTATATATAAAAAACCTCGTTACTTTTTTACATACAGTTGAATTAATTTTAATTTTAATTTGATAAATTTAAGATTTTTTTAGCAAGTTTATTTTTTTTCTTTTCGCATTTTTTGTTTTTCTGTGTTAACAGTATTTTATTTTGTTATTTGTCAATTGAAGAAGCCCTTTTTTTTTCTGAATGAGAAAGGGAAAAAATGTGATGAATTGGATTTGATAATGGATCTTTGGAAGTGTGTTAGGGGGGTTTTTAAAAAAATCAAAGTCAGAAAGTTTTAACTGCCCAACCCCCAAAGTGTGCAGTCTATCCAGTATTAAAATAAAAGCCGCTGGGCGCTCGTTTGGAAAATCGGTTTTTTTGGTGGTGAGCGAGACTTCGGAGCATAATCCAGAATGTAATCCGTCTTTTCTTTAAGTTTATTCAAATGAAAGCTTACATTGTTTTGAATGTTTTATATTTTTGGCACTTTAAACTTCTTCTCTAAATAAAATTATGGTCAAAAACTTTTAGTCTTTAGAAATTTTAGTCGAGCGGCAAAAATAGACTTTTTCCTAAAAAGAGATAGGTTTTCATTTTTATTAATGCAACCCATGGTAAAAACATGCCATTTATTCCAACTGTTATTTTGTTTTGGAATAATTATTTTTAGAAAGAAGTTTTTTTTTTTTAAAACTCTGGGGGTGGCTCCAAGAGGTGAATGTAAAAAGACATTTGCTTTCAAGATAGCGAGGAATTCTGGACCTTTGGTTGCAAAAATATGGGAAGCGCTTTGGAATAATTTGACAATTCCTAGGGTATATTGCAAAGGGTGGTTTAACGCCCCTAAGGCCCAGTGGCACCTATGCAAGACTTCAAAATGTTGCAGAGGTCTCTTAAGGTGTAATTCCGATTAGCGACCGAGACATTTTTGGCTTGCTTAAAGTCGCTCTACCAGTCGCGCGCTTTGGTAAGTACTTCATTAAATACACAGATAGCAGTAGTTGATTCAGTCGCCTGTCGGGGTTGCGGTCGCTAGGATCGGGAATTGCACCTTTTAGGCCGAGGGCTACGATAGGAGCGTCAAGCGGTGAGCGGTAAGCGGCGAGCGGCAAAATGAAATTTTATAATTTACATTTAAAAACAATGGAAATGCTTAGTAGGTTTCATTTAGTAGCGGCAAGCGTCAAGCGATTTTTTTTTTATCGTAGCCACCTACTAAGCATTTCCATTGTTTTAAATGTAAACATAAAATTTTCATTTTGCCGCTCGCGCTTACCGCTCACCGCTTGGCGCTCCTATCGTAGCCTCGGCCTTAGAGTACGGACTATTGATGAGAAATAGCAGACATTAAGTTTGACCAATTTTCAAAACCACCTCTGCAATTTAAATGCAGAGACGATTGGCAGGCCTTCTTTGACGCCACGATTCCTGACGAAGAAAAATCCAGAATGGAGAGAAGATATCCCGCAGGATCAGAGACAGAGAATTCAAGGATCATAAATCCTAAACTGCAAAAACGTCAGCTGAAGGAGGCTGACGCCCCCGTTAGAATATAATAATATCCTTTCTTAGTGCGCATCTAAGACCTAAAAGTGACCTAAATATTTCAGCCTTTAGGACTACCAGTGCTGAGAAATCGAGATGAATGAGTGATTGAGTGTTAACTTTGGCATTTATATATAGTTATAGATTTAAAGCAGAACATAGTTACCTACAAAAGTCGAAAAGAGAAGAATTGAAAATTTAAATTTCAAAATATTTGTTTTTTTTTTCATGAAAAGCTTTCTTAGAATTCCGGTAGAGGCGTAGAGTTTTCGTTATCGGGTATCGTGATGATGCGAAATGTAAAAAATCTTCTTCCTATGAGAACGAAACCGATAAACTTATCGTTAGGGGATTGATTATGGGGACCGATAACGATAAATGCGAAATGTCTCTATTCTCGCGAATCCCCATAACCCACGTACAATACGACAGCTTTCTCAACTGTTTTTTTTTATGTAGGTTATGGAGTTGGACCGTGTGAAAGTTTTTTGTGTTCCAGAACAGTGTACAGATTTAAGAATAATATGCCTGAAGATAATTAATTTGAATCTGATTCATTCAGCAGTTTATCGTCGATGGGCGTTGAATGCACCGGTTCTCGTAGAATCACCAAAATTAAGTAAACGTCAAGCGAAATTGAAGACTTCGCTACAAATAATATTTTCATCTGGAAGCATCTGGAAGTTAGCCAAGGATGTGGCAAAATAAATAAAATATTGGCAATATTCAGTGAGAAATGATCCTGAACTAATGGTTCGGAGATGAGAAGTATGCCAGTGGCTAGAATTTTGTTTTCTGGGTTCTTTTTTGTTCTCTCTCAGCATTAACAAAGAACTTCTAAATATTCAAACTAGGTATCCAGAGCGGGGAAAAAAAACGCCCTTTCGGTTTACAAACTTTCCCCAGCGACCTAAGCACGGGTGACACAGCTCGTTAATAGTAAAATGTAGTTAACATTAATGTATTTTTTATTGTTTTTTTTTTCTATTTTGAAAAAGAAACCAAAAAATATTTTTCAACGAATTTTCATACATTATAATACAGAATTATACTCGTTTAGTAATATTCAATTATAATACAAATCACAGTAGCATAAAAAATAATGCAATTCAATATTTCAAACATAAAAATAATATCGAAATAATTTTAAGATAGAAAAACACTTGGCTTTTTTTGATTTTAGGTACTTAATTATTTATTTTCAGATGGTCATTTCGCCAGTTACGGTATCGTCAGAATGATGCATTTTAAAACAGGAAAATACTAATGACAAGGCAGGCAGAGACGTACGAGTTTTATAAAGATAAAATTGATCTTGTATTTAATACAGTCAATAAGAGAACTGCATAATAAAGATAAATCTCGATCTTGGGCAGTGGTCTTTTCTAAAAAAGATTGGCTCTGCCCTTCAGCGCGTTTCTGGTGATTCTCGCTCGCATCAGTTTCCTGATACAAAAAAATATCCAGGCCATCCAAAGAGGCAATAGTCGAGCATCAGAGGCACGCTTCCTCTGGTAGTGAGTTTGAGGAAATGTAATAATAAAAAAAATTCGATCTAATAAATCAATTTTCTTGTCAATTCACCCTATGTAAGGGGAAAAAAAAGCTCTTCATAAAAGAATATAAAGGATTGGGATATAAGAGAAAAAAATCCAGGTCCTTATGTTCTTTATATCCAGGTTCGACTGTATTTCAAGTAAATTATCTAGTCTTCCCGAAGTGCCTTGTCTCCCTACTCAACAGACATGGGCGCAGGGCCAGGGGGGGGGGCTTGCTCCTTGTCTCCCTACTCAACAGACATGGGGGCGGGGCCAGGGGGCTTGCTGCTTGTCTCCCTACTCAACAGACATGGGCGCAGGGCAGGGGGCTTGCTCCTTGTCTCCCTACTCCACAGACATGGGGGCGGGGCCAGGGGGCTTGCTCCCTTGTCTCCCTACTCAACAGTCATGGGCGCAGGGCCAGGGGGCTTGCTGCCCCTACTCAACAGACATGGGCGCAGGGCCAGGGGGCTTGCTCTCCTGCTGCCCCTACTCAACAGACATGGGGGCGGGGCCAGGGGGGGGCTTGCTGCCCCTCTCGCCGCCCTCCTCGCGGGCCGCCAGGTCCACGTACAGTTTGGACACGAGGGTGCCGCGGCTCCCTGCTCCGCGTTCAGCCGCCCGTAGAAGTCCTGTCGCTTGTGGCGGGCGAGACTCGCCTTGGCGCGGCCCTGCAGATGTCGAGCAGGGAGCGGGCGCGGGGCGCCGGGAGGGGCGGAGACAGGGGGGAGAGGGAAGAGGCGGCGGGGGGCGGGGCGAATCACAGAGGCGCGCTCGTGTGGGGGGGTGGAGTCCTTGATGGACGCTGCGGGGGAGGGGGGGGGGGGGGAGTTAGTGCTATTTAACTAGTAGTGCGGTGAACTGTTAACCTCACACAGATACTCCTGCCAAATTATACGTATAAATGGGAATACATCCCGTCAATTCTTGTTTTTTTTTTTAATGTCACATTAAGCATGAGGACATTGAGACCTTCCTTTCAATACCCTTCTCGATGGGATTTAATCCAAAAAATATATCAACCGGCCCAATTTTGGGGCCCCTATTCTTTTTTTTTTTTGACCACATTGCGGCCCTTCGTTTTCAAGTTTCACCAAAAAATGGCCATGAGTGTTAGTTGATTACTCACTCAAATTCCCGCAGCGCCTGGTTGAGGTCCACCTTGAGTTTGGTGTCATCTCCCCCGGCACTGTTGGAGGAAGCGTTGTGCGCGGCCTTATTCTTGAAGTCAATGAGGGTTTGCAGGAGCTTTGCGTGGTTGTCGCTGCGGTTGTTCAGCCTGACCAGATGTTCCAGCTCGCTCCACATCTGACGGTACTGCTCGTCCCTGCAACCCAATCAGCCAATGATGGGGTTATTATTATTTGGTTTGTTAAGAGTATTACATCCTTTTTTATTTCGTGGCCGTGGAACAGTAGCTATTCTAGACGCTTGTAGTCTGTGTTGTAACTCGCCATCCCTTAGTATGCCTCCCTCTGATGGACGAGAAATGACACAGTAATTCCCATCTAACCAAAAAACTGTAACCGAATTTTCAATGTATTTATTTTGTCGGTTCTGGGATTTGAACCCAGGACTTTCCTTGGCAAGCGTATCCTCAGAGGTAAGGTACTCCTAGGTAAGTTATTCTTTTACTGTGTCTTATCCCGCTTGAGCAGGGTCGACGTAGTTCAATCTCATGGTTGAAGTTGGTTGGTTTTGGCACATTTTTTACGGCTGGATGTCCTTCCCAATGCCAACGATTCTATTTGATTTAACGCACTGGGTTTTTGACGGGGGTTTTACCCTCCATTCGCTGGGAATCGTAACAACCCACATTAACCTCACCCAGCCTGGGTAGGGCCGGATATGCCAGCCTCACGTGTTCGGAGGGAACAGAATTTTTTGTGTGAAAAGTCTGCTCCGACCGGAAATCGAACTCAAGATCTCTGGACTACGGGCAGTAGTCACGGATGGTAAGTTAATATTATATACGTATGAAAGCTATTTTCATTCTTTCATTATTTTATAATCAATAAAAATTCCAAACGGCTTTAAAGATTCGAACTAGAACCCCAGCCAAGGACAATAACTCTAACGACGTCGTGACTAAAAAATTTACCGTCCAAACCGCGACGCGCGACAACGAAAAAAATCAGCAAAAACGTATAAAAAAAATCTGGTGTAAACATCACACGACTTTCCTTATCATATTAGGAATGGGAACAGGACCAAAAGCCACTGGTGACTCAAAGGTAACAGTGAGCTAAAAATCAAAGCCAAATTCGTAATCAGCACCTCAAAATCATTGGATTTGATATGTCACAATCCCCATCTAGGATGAATAATAAAAAAGTTAGTCTGAGCGGTCCCCCCCAAAATACCGGTAAATTGGGGCCGAGGTCCAAAAAGTTCAAGATATCAAAAAAATGATAAGAAGAGACCCCTATTATTTTTTAAATCTAAGAAAATGTTGTTCTGTAACTTTTTTGTATCTTTAACCAATTCATAGAAGTGGCGCTTGCGGCCAATATTTGCGGCCCTGCGGCCGCATTTTGCGGCCGATTTCAACCAAAAGTTTCGTGGTTCGTCTGGTGTATAAAATTGATTTGCATACCAAATTTCAAGTCTCTAGCTCTTACCGTTCTTGAGATATCCTGTTCACAGACAGACAGACAGACAGACAGACGCAGGGACCAATGGCTGAAAACAACTTTTTTGGTATCCTGAGGCTATGATTCGTCCAGAAATGTGAAAAACTGGGTAGGTCAAATTTTCGACGAATACAATACTTTCCTTATTATAGGATAAGGAAAGTAAAAACTCTAGAAGAGCATGCCGTTGGCATTAGCACCGCCCTTGATCAAGTTTTGTTTTATACCTAAAAAGATCGAGAAGTATACCGCGCTCTATCAGCTGTTTACATGCAAAACACTTGAGATTTGAAATCAGTAATACGTTAGAGCTTAAGGCCTTGAGCGGGTAAAATTCAAAAGAGACAGAGAGACACGTGAGATTGTCAACTACAGAATAGCAGATTCACTGATTATTTTGATTATTCATGAGAAATTTTCGGAAATTTCTATTTCATTTCATAATTTTTGTTAATGTGTACCGATTGTATGTGCTATTCATTTCTTTTCAATGAGATAGTCCGAACTGAGTTTTGCAGAACTTACAATAAAATTTGATTAATTATTTTAACATAATTGATTAAAATTTGAATTTTCTAGTTCAATACACTCAACTGCCTATTGCTTCAACCAGAAACAGTTTTCTATGAAAATCTTCTTCTAGCTTGTGGATTTTTTCTTCTAATCTTCTTCTAGTCCAAGTAAGTAAAGAAACAGAACCAACTGATTGCTGATGAGACTTCCTGTCTTATACTGACAGTATAAATAAAGCACTACTTATACACAAGGTAATAGTGGGGGATACTTATAACCAAGGTATTCTTATATGGAATACTTACACCAATGGCCAGCCTTGTATGTAAAAATAATTAGTGGGGGAGACAAGGGGGCCTTACTTCAGAAAGCTCTCTCATTCTCAATATCTCCAAAACTCTCTCTTAACCATCAAATTTCCTTCTAATAACCCAATTAGTGTGTGTTGTTTACCAAAATAACCCAATCAGAGTGCAGTTGAAAAAGAGATTTGGGGATTATGAGAGAGAGAGGCTTTCTGGAACAAGAGACTAGCCCTTAGTTAAAGGACAACCATGTAGATAGGAGATATAAGAAAAATAGTGGCGAAAATGGAGAAAAAACAGAGTCACTGTCTTTAAGTTTTGTTCAGTATCTATGCACTACCTATTGGTCAGAAGCCATTTACTGATTGTGACACTAAATTCTATCCAGCACTTTTAATATCCATTCATTAACCTCAATTATTTATTACATTTATTTTACTTTTTCCTAGTACTGTACAATTGTACAGGGTCCATCTCAATAAATATGAAAATGTGAATCTCATCTTTAAAACAGAAAACTCCTTACTGCATACAGGTCAACTTTTAGCTAGCTTTCAGTTTGTTCAGGCCTAGTACACAATACCATAAGGAACCAATACTTTCAATTTGAACCAGTTAAAGATATTATAATCATTCTTATTTTTTCAAGATGTCAGACATGAAGGAAGATTTTGTGTATCGTGATAACTTATCAGTAACCTGTAAAATGTTACATAAGATGCTGAATAACAAAGAGTTCAGTGATACTGTATTTCTGGTTAATGATGACAAGATCTATGCTTGTAGTGAACTCTTGTCTGCTGCTAGCAAGACCTTTCAGTCACTCCTTGGCAGTGTCTCCAGTATTTCTCTCATCAGCGGTCTGCACAAGGAAATACCTCTCACTGGCATTCAGTACAAGGAGAGTTTCTTGATTATATTGAGATACATCTATGGCTTGGGGCTCAATTTTTCAAAAATGAACAAAGCTGTTATGTGTGAAGTACTCCATCTGTGTGATACGTATGATCTCCCTGGATTCTACAAAGATCTTAAAAAATACATGTTGAAACTACAAGTTGAAGATTTCAATATTGATTCAATGGTGGCCATGCTAAATACAGCAAGGAAATTTGAACTGAAGGGATTGTATGATACACTTACCATTTTTGTGAATCAAAATGCAGAGCAACTTGTCAAGCACATACATTTTGTAGACTTAAACTTCAATATCTTACTATGTTTGCTGAAATCAAATTATTTTTATGTTTCTGAGTGTGATATTCTGAAAAGTGTGCTGAAATGGCACAGGTACGAGACCTTGAACAATAATCTTTACAAGGAAACAGTAGAGTATCTGCAGGGAAGGACAGATGATGAAAGTGATGTTGAGGATGAAGATGGTGAGGATGAAGCTGTACAAAGTGATAAAGATACACAAGCTGATTCTGGTGAATCTGGCTTCTCTCTAGATGATGCAGATCTTGGAAGCTGCTCTGATGACTTAGAAGATAAGGCAGCTGATGTGTTCAGTGGTCTTGATAGAGAAAAGTTGATTCTCAGAAACTGCGTCAGAATGCTAAAAGATGACAAGCCCAACATTTTCAATGAAAATATGATTGATAACTCAACCTTAAAAACTATGTTTTTAGAAAAAGTTTTGGAAACATTACTGTCACAAATCCGCCTCGCCCGACTTTCAGCACTGGACTTGTACGAGTTCAGAGCCAGCTATTGTGACTTGTATGGAAACTATAAAGAGAAGATCAAAAATGAAAAAAACTTCTTAATGACTAGAACCCCTCGGGTAGAACAAACAAGTGATACGTCTAAAGGAAAACTGTTTGATGTTTATAAAATATTTGGAGTACAACGTTGTTACTTAAGAGCTAATGACATGAATAAATCAGAGGAGACTTATACATACAAAGACTTGGTATTTACACTTTACCTTCAATTTCTGTGGGAAAATCCACAAGTGTACAAAATATTTTTTAATTGTTCATCTGATAAGCTTGAAAACTGGAAGTGCTCCATTCTGTGTCAAGTACAAATGCTCTCCAAGAAAACAGATTATCCAACAAGATTTTTGCCTGAGAAAGATATGTACAAGACAGTCTCATTTGATGCAAATAACTCTCAAGTAGAGGTTGGTACTCTGTCTTGGGACTCTACTGAACACTGGGAATCTTATGTGAATTTTGGAGAAGGCCCATCTCGTACATTCCAAGTCCATTTCCAAAGCATTCATGTGGAATTCACCTAAGATACAATTGAAACTAAATAGTTTTTTGTGAAAATGAGTCCTACCTATTTTTTTTTTTTTATTATTATTTAATGTTGTACAGAATGTACAGTCATGGAGTTATACTATTACTTCTGTAACACCTGAAAAGAAAACCAAATATGAACTTGATTCTTTGTAAAAAAAAAAAAAAATACCTTAATATTACACCAATTATGAAATTTTAAGTTTTGAAATTACCTTAAATTTTATAAATTGTTCCACACTATGATCTTGCACAAAAATAAATCCACACATTCATGTAGTTATTACTTCCGAGAAATTTCTTAATATTAGAAATCGGAAGTATTGTGTCCGTTTTTGTAAAAAAAAATATTTTTTTGCTCCGATTTCAATTTTTTCATATTTCTGGACGTTTCATAACCTCCTGAGCAAATTTGGTTTTGTGTCGGTCTGTCTGTCTGTCTGTCTGTTAAAACGATTCCTTGTAACGCGCAAATCTCGGAAACTACTCGACCGATTTTGATGAAATTTTGTACACATCTAGGAGACATTCTGTAGATGGTCCCATTTTAAATTCATCGAATTCGTACTAGCTCTGGGTGAAAGAGACCATGCGCCTGACCACTAACTTTTTACTTAAATGCTTATATCTCGTGAACGGTACACCCGATTTTGATGAAATTTTGTAAGAATATGCATATTATTGTTTTACATAGGTTAATTATATTTATATTTAAATTAATTATAATTTGACTCTGATATTTAAGAAAATCCGAAATTTTGGACAATAAAGTCAAAAAATAAGAACCACAACTTGCCGATACAGAATTTTTTGTGGAATCTAGAATGTAGAAAAAACGGTTTTCTACCATATAAAACAAATTTGAAGAAAATCGGTTGAGCCGTTTCGGAAATACAAGTAATTTAGTATAATAACTCAAAATTCGCACGTGTACACAATGTGAAACAATCACGAGGAAGTATTGTGTCCATAATTGGCAGTGTTTTTTTGTTGGTAGGTAGATCTAAATTTTTATCTTCTTCAATGAACCTTTTTCTTGTCTTTTTTGTTTTCTAAATTGTATATGATTACATTTTTCTGTTTGCAATATAATTTCTTTTTGTCTCAAATGCTGTTAAATATCATTATTTTAAAGTATTTTAACCATTTATAATAGGTATGTACCTATATGTTATACACAGGGCAAATAAGGAATATGATAGCTGAAATATTGAGACTTTTTTGAGACTCACTTCCAAAGATGTCATAATTGAGTATTGTGTAGTGAAGTGACTTGAGCCCACTAGTGTGACCCTAGAAAAATAATAACAAAATGGTGTAGCTTTTTTCTTTCTAAATGGGGATTCTTTTATTATTACGAAAGTTACCTGATACTTATCCACGACTCAATTATACACGATCATTAAGGTTTTTTTTTAAGCTTATTAGGTAGAACAAAAAATATATACAGTAGAACACAATGAAATATAAAGAAAAACAAAAAGATTAAACAAATATACAAGAACGAAAAAAAAAGAGAAATGTCCTACCTAAAGGGCGGGGTTATTGCCTGTGGCAATCTCTTCCACCCAACTCTTTTTTTTTCATTAGCAAAAAGGATTGATTAAGTTATTTTTAAGTTATCATTATTATAAAACAGTTACATATATCATTTAAGTTATAGTTCATCACAATTGTGATATTCTAACTACTCAAACTTGCTTTACTAAATATTTGCTTAACTTGAGACTTGAACCACCGACCTCTAGATCACAAGTGCACAGCCCTGTCGATCAAGTTATTGAGGTCAGTGGATTAATTAAATTTCCAATAGGTAGGCGCCGGGCGGTGAATTCATTTGGGTTGTAAGAGTGGGTGGGTGCTAAAACACAATAGTTTGAGAACTGCTCAACTATAGTGAAATGTCATCCCGAATCTTTTTAACCCCAAAAGATAGATTATTATACTCGTAATATTCCTCCACAAGATTTCTAGTATTCTAAAAAGTGCCTTTTTAACACTCAGCCAGGTTGACTACTACCGTTTTATTATAAAAATGGATTCAATATTCGTAAATCTGAATCATAGGGTGGCGTCATCGTGAACAATGGTAGCCAGACAGTGGAGTAATGACTTAGCACTTCTACCACTGTCTATACAAGGAGGCTAATAATTAACAAGGGCCCACAGAACCAAGCCAATGCTGGTCTACTCCCTGTTTATAGTCCCCCACCCAAAAAATAGAATAAGAATCAAAAAAAAATTGGCCGATTTCAAACTTACCTCTTTGGTCCCTTGCCACGCGTCCCGGGGTTGCTAGGCAACAGAGGCTCGTGCTTCGCCTCCAAGGCCACGAGGTTGAAGATGCATTGGTTGCACAGGATGAGGGCCGCGTCCGACAACTCCTCCTTCTGGACGAGGGACAGAAGAGGCTCGAACAGCTGAAATGAAAAGTTCAACAGGCTGCTGTTTTATGTGGCACTAAGTGGGACCTATAAATTTTGTAACTTGGTGTAGCTTCTGATTGGGTTTTGAAGAAGAAGTAAATACTATGTAAAGTATGGCATTTTTTTTTTTTTTAGTACATATCTACTTGTATTATTTTGTAATATCTGTAAATCTGTCTATTGTGTAGCTTTTTCCATTTTTAATTTGTAAATCACTCTGTAAATTTACTTTGTATCATGAAAGAAATAAAGATATCCGTGACCCATAGATGGTCCAAACGATAGTAAAAATAAAGCTGCTGTTTTATGGCTACAAAATGAAAAGGGCTGTGAACCACTCATCTTTATTTTATTTATATTTTTAGCAATGTAATCCCTCGGAAGTACAGAGTATTATTTCGAGGGGGAAAACACTTTGGCCATAACTCTTTAACGAAGCAAAATGCCCCACTGCAAGTTTCGCTCATATGATAGTCCACGGTGGGCTGAACCTACCCTCAAAATATTTGCATCTGTATACGGGACACCCTGTAGATGTAGGTCGGTTACCTGTTTATTGTTATAGATGTAGGTCGGTTACCTGTGTTGCTGTTATAGATGTAGGTCGGTTACCTGTGTTGCTGTTATAGATGTAGGTCGGTTACCTGTGTTGCTGTTATAGATGTAGGTCGGTTACCTGTTTGTTCTTATAGATGTAGGACGGTTACCTGTGTTGTTGTTATAGATGTAGGTCGGTTACCTGTGTTGCTGTTATAGATGTAGGGCGGTTACCTGTTTGTTGTTATAGATGTAGGTCGGTTACCTGTTTGTTGTTATAGATGTAGGTCGGTTACCTGTTTGTTGTTATAAATGTAGGTGGGTTACCTGTTTGTTGTTATAGATGTAGGTCGTTTACCTGTGTTGTTGTTATAGATGTAGGTCGGTTACCTGTTTATTGTTATAGATGTAGGTCGGTTACCTGTGTTGTTGTTAAAAATGTAGGTCGGTTACCTGTTTATTGTTATAGATGTAGGTCGGTTACCTGTGTTGCTGTTATAGATGTAGGTTGGTTACCTGTTTGTTGTTATATATGTAGGTCGATTACCTGTTTACTGTTATAGATGTAGGTCAGTTACCTGTTTGTTGTTATAGATGTAGGTCGGTTACCTGTTTATTGTTATAGATGTAGGTCGGTTACCTGTTTATTGTTATGGATGTAGGTAGGTCGGTTACCTGTTTATTGTTATAGATGTAGGTCGGTTACCTGTGTTGCTGTTATAGATGTAGGTCGGTTACCTGTTTATTGTTATAGATGTAGGTCGGTTACCTGTGTTGCTGTTATAGATGTAGGTCGGTTACCTGTGTTGCTGTTATAGATGTAGGTCGGTTACCTGTTTGTTCTTATAGATGTAGGACGGTTACCTGTGTTGTTGTTATAGATGTAGGTCGGTTACCTGTGTTGCTGTTATAGATGTAGGGCGGTTACCTGTTTGTTGTTATAGATGTAGGTCGGTTACCTGTTTGTTGTTATAAATGTAGGTGGGTTACCTGTTTGTTGTTATAGATGTAGGTCGTTTACCTGTGTTGTTGTTATAGATGTAGGTCGGTTACCTGTTTATTGTTATAGATGTAGGTCGGTTACCTGTGTTGTTGTTAAAAATGTAGGTCGGTTACCTGTTTATTGTTATAGATGTAGGTCGGTTACCTGTGTTGCTGTTATAGATGTAGGTTGGTTACCTGTTTGTTGTTATATATGTAGGTCGATTACCTGTTTACTGTTATAGATGTAGGTCAGTTACCTGTGTTGCTGTTATAGATGTAGGTCGGTTACCTGTTTGTTCTTATAGATGTAGGACGGTTACCTGTGTTGTTGTTATAGATGTAGGTCGGTTACCTGTGTTGCTGTTATAGATGTAGGGCGGTTACCTGTTTGTTGTTATAGATGTAGGTCGGTTACCTGTTTGTTGTTATAGATGTAGGTCGGTTACCTGTTTGTTGTTATAAATGTAGGTGGGTTACCTGTTTGTTGTTATAGATGTAGGTCGTTTACCTGTGTTGTTGTTATAGATGTAGGTCGGTTACCTGTTTATTGTTATAGATGTAGGTCGGTTACCTGTGTTGTTGTTAAAAATGTAGGTCGGTTACCTGTTTATTGTTATAGATGTAGGTCGGTTACCTGTGTTGCTGTTATAGATGTAGGTTGGTTACCTGTTTGTTGTTATATATGTAGGTCGATTACCTGTTTACTGTTATAGATGTAGGTCAGTTACCTGTTTGTTGTTATAGATGTAGGTCGGTTACCTGTTTATTGTTATAGATGTAGGTCGGTTACCTGTTTATTGTTATGGATGTAGGTAGGTCGGTTACCTGTTTATTGTTATAGATGTAGGTCGGTTACCTGTGTTGCTGTTATAGATGTAGGTCGGTTACCTGTTTATTGTTATAGATGTAGGTCGGTTACCTGTTTATTGTTATAGATGTAGGTCGGTTACTTTTTTTTTTTTTTTTTTTCTTCTTTTTTTTATAGAAACTCTTTATTAGCAGAACATACATACAGACAAACAATGGTAAAAATTAAATATAAAATTGACAGTATTAATAATATAAACAAGAAAAAAATAAATAAAATATATACATATGTCCTAACTAAAGGGCGGGGTTATTGCCTATGGCAATCTCTTCCACCCAACCCTTACCTGTTTGTTGTTATAGATGTAGGTGCCTGAGATGGTGAGCGGCCAGTACAGGGTCTGTCTCTCTAGCTTGCTCCTCATCTTGTCGCCCAGCCTCTCCCCCACAGGGACGCGTCGGCCCCCCATCAGCTTGTTACTACGCATCAGGATGCCGAAATCTGGCGAGAAATGAGAGACGTTTTTTTTTTTTTTTTTTTTTTTTTTTTACAAATGTACGACTTTGCCATGAAAAGTAGTCACCGTGGCAGAGTGAGTTAGCGCGCTAGGCATTGGACGCACGGTGACCTGGGTTCGATCCCCAGCGGGGCAGAAATTTTTCTGCTCTGTATGTTCGGGGACCTCGTGAGGAAAAATGAGTAGTTACTTGTATGAGTAACGACCAGTGGCGGCATTACTAGAGTAAAAAGAAATTAATGTAAGAGAATAATTCGAAAAGTAAAGGAGGCTCTTAGTAATGCTGCGTTACCCACAAAAATTGTGAAGAAGCCTTGTGCTTCACAAAAAATAAAACCATACTATTACTAGTACTTTGCCATGAAATATTCGTAAGAATGGTTATCATTGTCAATGTACTTCTAGACTCACTTCACATCAAAACTTTTTTTTTTTGGCAAGTCTTTTTTTAAGCCTGGCTTGACGTTGCTTAACTTCAGTGACAGAACGAGATTTGGTGTATTCAACGTGCCATCGACGCTGACATGGGAAGTTTCCAATTGTGATCCTATGCTATTGAAAGCACAAAGTCATTTCAATGGACGTTTCGCGTATTGTACTCAATTTCAAAAATGTCAGAACCCTTAGTTCCCGGAATTTGTTAATTACTTATTCTACATTAAACTTTATATTAAAAGTTAATAGCATCAAAATTTACAACATAAAATTCTACTAGGTTATCAAACAAGAGTGACACAATATTACTCAAACTTGCTTTACTAAAAATCTTTGCTGGATTAGGGACTCGAACCACCGACCTCCGGTTACGAGTGGCATGTTTTTTTGGACTCTTGGAAGTTTCAATAGAATGCTGCCCTAGTGTGATCCTACATAATAATATAAATATGCTATTTCAAATAGACAGTTCAAATATGAAATGCTTAATTCGTAGGCATTTCAAAGGTCATCCTCCAGTATAGAACATACCTGTTATTCTATAGTCAGTCACTCTGCCTCCATATCCCTCACTGATGGAGGGGGGATCCTCCAGTATAGAACATACCTGTTATTCTATAATCAGTCACTCTTCCTCCATATCCCTCACTGATGGAGGGGGGATCCTCCAGTATAGAACATACCTGTTATTCTATAATCAGTCACTCTCCCTCCATATCCCTCACTGATGGAGGGGGGATCCTCCAGTATAGAACATACCTGTTATTCTATAATCAGTCACTCTGCCTCCATATCCCTCACTGATGGAGGGGGGATCCTCCAGTATAGAACATACCTGTTATTCTATAATCAGTCACTCTGCCTCCATATCCCTCACTGATGGAGGGGGGATCCTCCAGTATAGAACATACCTGTTATTCTATAATCAGTCACCCTGCCTCCATATCCCTCACTGATGGAGGGGGGATCCTCCAGTATAGAACATACCTGTTATTCTATAATCAGTCACCCTGCCTCCATATCCCTCACTGATGGAGGGGGGATCCTCCAGTATAGAACATACCTGTTATTCTATAATCAGTCACTCTGCCTCCATATCCCTCACTGATGGAGGGGGATCCTCCAGTATAGAACATACCTGTTATTCTATAATCAGTCACCCTGCCTCCATATCCCTCACTGATGGAGGGGGGATCCTCCAGTATAGAACATACCTGTTATTCTATAATCAGTCACTCTGCCTCCATATCCCTCACTGATGGAGGGGGATCCTCCAGTATAGAACATACCTGTTATTCTATAATCAGTCACCCTGCCTCCATATCCCTCACTGATGGAGGGGGGATCCTCCAGTATAGAACATACCTGTTATTCTATAATCAGTCACTCTGCCTCCATATCCCTCACTGATGGAGGGGGATCCTCCAGTATAGAACATACCTGTTATTCTATAATCAGTCACCCTGCCTCCATATCCCTCACTGATGGAGGGGGGATCCTCCAGTATAGAGCGACCCGTGGCGAGAGTGTGCATGAATATGTCGCCCCCATGCGATGTGAGGATGTGAGAGATCACTTTGCCACCTGAGGAAGGAGAAGAATAACAATGAACCAATACTTATACAGTCTGCTTCGGACTTGCGACTTAACGCAGTTAAAACTGGCAGGCCCGTATTTTTGAACGACCCTAAAACAAATTTAGTGTGAGTGGTCCGGATACGCATGCGCAGTGAATCATATCAGCCACAGAGACAGAATTTATTTTGAACTTAAGTCTTGAACGCTTCTCACAAATCTTGAGTGCTGCTCAGCGCATGAGCAGAAAGCAGTCGATCACAACATTTTCCCATTTCAGCCAGAAAGATGTATATATAGAGATACATAAACAGCACGTTTCTTTGCATTTCCAATCAGCTGACCCTAAAAATGAATGAAATTTGTTGAAATTCTGAAGTGTCGGAAATCGGCACTTTACAACTGCCGGTGATTTCTCATCGGTATTTTTGAAATTCGTGAAGACACATTATACTATTTTTTGGAAGTGATTTTACTTCCTTAATATTATTGTATTTCATTTATTTAACAAATATAATTATATCCTTTTCAACAAATTTCATAATTATACTGGCAATATTCGAGAATCAAACAAAACGCTAATTTTGCACCGCCAAGAAAGAAAGAAAACCTTTTTTATATACCTACGTATCCATGTATTTACTTTGGAAAGACGAACATCTTTCAAGAGATATCCTTAATTTGGCCTAATAGAACCTGAAGGACAAGCAAGACATCTGATGAAGAAAAAAGTTTGCTAACAAGTAGTTTCGACAAACTAATTTACAATAGACATGTTGTATAATTAGTTAAATATTTGTCATTATTAATAATATTCTAAATATTAAGAAAATTATTATAATAATATATATCTTTTAATCAAGTATCTGCAAAAAAATATTTTTACTGTACCCTCCTCATTTTAGGACAAAGGTAGCATTTACCTATCTCGTTTTTTTCATATTACGACGGGGGTTTTACCCTCCGATCGTAGGAAACATACAAACTTTCTACCCACATTAACTTCAGCCAGCCTGGGTTGGGCCGAAATGCCAGCATCACGAAGTCTTCACCCGGACGTTGTTGATTAACTTTGGTAGTCCCACGAGAACAGGTGCATTCACCGCGCAATCAACGCTGGCTCTATCTGGTTTTTTTTTTGTTTTTTTTTTTAAGTGGGGTTTAACGTCGCTTTCAACTGCCATGGTCATATCACGACGGGGGTTTTACCCTCCATTCGCAGGAAACTCACAAACCTTCTACTCACATTGACCTCACCCAGCCTGAGTGGGGCCGGGAAAAGCCAGCGTCACGAGAATTAGAATTTGAATGGTCACCCATCCAAGTCTTAACCTCGCTGGATGTCGCTTAACTTCGGTGTTCTGAAGGGAACCGGTGTATTCAACATGCCATCGACGCTGGCTCTATCTGGTTTATTTGTGATGTTATATCACAACGTATGTCAGGTGATTGACGAAATTTCAAGTAACATATTCATTTTTTATTCTCGTATTTCACAAGTGTTCGTCTCTACCAATACTCATTTTTCCTCTCAAGATATTAGTGAACCACGTAACATCCAAAATACAGATATAAAAAAGTCTAATTCCTCCGGAATTCGAACTCAGCTCATTTCAATGTATGTCTGGTGCGCTAGACCACTCAGACACTGGACTCCTGACACCGTCGAGCATAAAAAGTATTTGAAGGGCTCGGGAAATCATAAATAATGAGTACATTTTTTAGATACCTGTGTAGAAAATATGTAGAATGCAAAACATTGAAAAGAGAACATTGGATATGTGATAAAACAATGAATTAACATTTTTTTTTTATTAATAAATTAATTCAATTATTGAACAATAGATAGCACAGTCTGAGTTGGACCGGGAATAGCTAGCATCAAGATTGTCCAAAATTTAGATAGTCACCCATCCAAGGCCTAAATTCGCTGGTCGTTGCTTGACATCATTGACAGTACGAAAACTGGTGAACTCAACGTGTCATCGACACTCCTATCGACTCACAACGTGCCTATGAGATATAAATTGTAGGTACTTCTTTCGCTGAGAAGGCTGAGATGGGAATAGTAATAATTATTTTCAATTTGGCTTCCATCTCGGAAAAAAACTTGTTTAAACTCTTCAAAATGATAAAGAAATTTAAAACTATTAAACAACAAGAATCACCAGACAAAAATTATTTTTGAAAAGATTAGAAAATGTAAACAATAACACAAATGATTTTCACACAGAGGTGATAATACCCTCTGTGTGAAATGGGCCATATTCAAAGAAAAATAGTAATTGCTCGTGAGCAAAGAAAAAGTTTGCAAGCTTTATTTTTAGCTTTGTGATGTACATATATCTTTTACTTCCATAGATACAAAAGCTTTTGATATTTGATAAAAGAAAAAACTCTTTATTGCACTCAAAACTCTTTTATTATAGATCGAAGCAACTCCTTTGGATTTCTTTTAAATAGGGCCCAATATTGCGTCTGTGCGGAAACTGAATCGAGAGAAACTGAGTCACAATTTGTGTACTTGATTGGCCAGAAAATTTTCAAAATCCCGACGGTTGTCCCTAAAGTAGTTTTAGGGACGTTCAAAAATACGGGCCTAAGGCCCGTATTTTTGAACGACCCTAAAACAAATTTAGTGTGAGTGGTCCGGATACGCGTGCGCAGTGAATCATATCAGCCACAGAGACAGAATTTATTTTGAACTTAAGTTTTGAACGCTTCTTACAAATCTTGAGCGCAGCTCAGCGCATGAGCAGAAACCATTTCAGCCAGAAAGATGTAGATATAAATATAAATAAACAACACGTTTCTTTGCATTTCCAATCAGCTGACCCTAAAAGTGAATGAAATTTGTTGAAATTTTGAAGTGTCGAAATTGGTCACTTTACAATTGCCGGTGATTTCTCATCGGTATTTTTGAAATTCGTGAAGACACATTATAATATTTCTTGGAAGTGATTTTACTTCCTAACTATTATTGTATTTTATTTATTTAGCAAATAGATAACCTTTTTAACAAATTTGTGATAATCCCTTATAATTATGCTGGCAATATTCGAGAAACAAACAAAACGCTAATTTTGCACCGCCAAGAAAGAAAGAAAGAAAAGCTTTTTTATATACCTACGTATATCCACGTATTTTCTTTGGGAAGACGAACATATTTCAAGAGATATCCTTAATTTTGAATGGCCTAATAGAGCCTGAAAGACCTGAAGACATCTGATTAAGAAAAAAGTTTGCTAACAAGTAGTTTGGACAAACTAATTTACAATAGACATGCATGTTGTATTTATTGAAAGTTAAATATTTGTCATTATATTCTAAATATTAATAAAAAATATTATATGTATCTTTTAATCAAGTATATATGCAAAAAAAAAATATTTTAACTGTACCCTCCTCATTTTAGGACAAAGGTAGCATTTACCTATCTCGTTTTTTTTTTCATATTACGACGGGGGTTTTACCCTGCGATCGCAGGAAACTCACAAACCTTCTACCCACATTAACTTCAGCCAGCCTGGGTTGGGTCGAAATGCCAGCATCACGAAGTCTTCACCTGGACGTTGCTTAACTTTGGTGGTCCCACGAGAACCGGTGCGTTCACAGCGCCATCAACGCTGGCTCTATCTGTTCTGGTTTATTTGTGATTTTATATCACAACGTATGTCGGTAGGTTGACGAAATTTCAAGTAACATATTCATTTTTTATTCTCGTATGTCACAAGTGGTCGTCTCTACCAATACTCATTTTTCCACACCAGATATTAGTGAACCACGTAACATCCAAAATACAGATATAAAAAAGTCTAATTCCTCCGGAATTCAAACTCAGCTCACTTCAATGTAAGTCTGGTGCGCTAGACCACTCGGACACTGTGACTCATGACACCGTCAAGCATAGAAAGTCTTTGAAGGGCTTGGGAAATCATGAATAATGAGTACATTTGGTAGATACCTGTGTAGAAAATAAGTAAAATGCAGAACATTGAAAAGAGAACATTGGATAGTGATAAAACAATGAATTAACATTTTTCTTTATTAATAAATTAATTCAATTATTGAACAATAGATAGCACAGTTTGAGTTGGACCGGGAATAGCATCAAGATTGTCCAAAATTTAAATGGTCACCCATCCGAGTCCTGAATTCGCTGGACGTTACTTATCATAATCGACAGAACGAAAACTGGTGAATTCAATGTGCCATCGACACTGATATCAAGATTCAACGTGCCTGTGAGATATAAATTGTAGGTACTTCTTTCGCTGAGAAGGCTGAGATCGGAATAGTAATAATTATTTTCAAATTGGCTTCCATCTCGGAAAAAACTTGTTTAAATTCTTAAAAAAGATAAAGAAATTTAAAACTATTAAACAAGAAGAATCACCAGACAAAAATTATTTTTGAAAAGATAATGTAAACAATAACACAGATGATTTTCACACAGAGGTGAAAATACCCTCTGTGCGAAATGGGCCATATTTCATAGAAAAATTGTAATTGCTCGTGAGCAAAGAAAATGTTTGCAAGCTTTATTTTTAGGTTTGTGATGGACATATACCTTTTACTTCCATAGAAACAAAAGCTTTTGATATTTGATAAAAGAAAAAACTCTTTATTGTACTCAAAACTTTTTTATTGTAGATCGAAGCAACTCCTTTGGATTTCGGAAGAAAAAGCATTTCCTTCTTTTGAATAGGGCCCAATATTGCGCCTGTGCGGGAACGGAATCGAGCACTGAGATCATATAACATAGAGGGAACCCGATGTATCAAGATTTGCGTTCAAAAGGGACCATCAGCTGATTTCAAAATCAATGCCGGACTTGTAGTAATTTTTTTCTCGCGAAAGAGTGGGTACCTAAACTACCTAATTCTTCTGAAATAATATTTTTACTATTTTCATACTTACATATTAGTAATTTCTGTCTTTGCTTCCTCTTTTACTTTCCTTATTTTCTACTTATTATGTAGTAATATAAGAGTTGGTATCTGACGTGAAAATTAAAGATGTTTAGATGTCCGCCTTTACATGAAGTAAACAAAAAATTCAAATAAATTGAACCAATCAGAAGCCGGGATTTGTTGAAAGAGGGACCATCAGCTGTTCAAAGTTGGACGCATAAATTTGTTCAACTCGAGATAGGTAAGGTTCCCTCCATATTATATGATCTCAGTGGAATCGAGAGATTCATAAGTCACAATTTATATACTTAATTGGCCAAAAAATTTCAAAATCCCGACGGTTGTCCCTAAAGTAGTTTTAGGGACGTTCAAAAATACGGGCCTAAGGCATCATATCTCACGCAAGCCTGGCCATTCAGAGGGGGAATGCAGTCAGCATTGCAGGTTCATTCCCTTTCACGAATTCTCTGAATGAATGAAGTGTTTATCCTATAGTTAAAGTTAAAATAAAAATAATCCATTGTCTGAGACACATCTAAGCAATTCACATCTATACCCAGCCTGGGTAAGCCGAGGGTTTTTCTCTTATATCTAGGTATTTCTTATAAAGAGATAATTTTTTCCGGAAGAGAGGTAAATTGAGCCTAAATATTGTTCTCTTACATCGAGTTTCTCTTAAATTCCGGTTCGACTGTATTTTTTTATTTATATATATATACATACCTACATACACACGCAATAATACTATCGCATGTACGTGTTTAATATTTTTTTTTTTTTTTTTGGTAGAGGAATGTTTTATTTAGTATTATTAAATATAAAAAACTTGTCCCAGGACCGTCCTTCCGGAAGGAAACCGAGGATGCAAGAAGCATTGTTTAATAGCTTTACTTATAAAGCTTTTTAAGATTTTCTATAATTATTATTCTCTCTCTTACTCTGTCTTATCCCGCTTAAGCAGGGTCGACGTTGTTCAACCTCATGGTTGAGGTTGGTTGGTTTTGGCACATTTTTACGGATGGATGCCTTTCCTAACGCCAACGATTCTACTTGATTTAACGTCCTGGATTAGGACGGGGGTTTTACCCTCCATTCGCTGGGAATCGTACCAGCTACCCACATTATTATGTGGGTAGCTGGTACGTATTATTATGA
The DNA here is from genome assembly GCA_024516035.1 of Bactericera cockerelli. Lineage (NCBI taxonomy): Eukaryota > Metazoa > Arthropoda > Insecta > Hemiptera > Triozidae > Bactericera > Bactericera cockerelli. The sequence continues at coordinate 15,236,229 of CM044961.1, forward strand.
TGATGTAAATAAACGGAAATCATCTCACCGACGCGTCGCATCATCTCCAGGTTGACGGAGCGCCCGTTGAGCAGGAAGTGGATGAGGCAGGAGGAGGGGCGGGAGTTCACCTCCACGGGGGTGACCCGGTGCATGCAGGACACGGCGTGCATCTCCGCCAGGGTGCTGCGGGGGGTGCACCAGCGCAGCGTGATGGTGGAGTAGGACTGGCCCGGCCTGGGGGCGCGGATCTGGTTGATGTCCGCCACGTTGCCTGGAGGGGGGGGGGGTCGAGAGTGAAAGGGTCACGACAAATGTCATGGGATAAAAGTTGTTATTTTATTCCCATTCCCATCAAGCTGAAATTGTTTTATTCATATTTATTCCAAAAAATGTCACTTGTAATCCAGAGAGGAAATTGCTCAAGTATTCTGAGTACTTTGCCCTCTGGATTGCAAATGGCAGAAATTTATTATCTGTAAAATAAAATAAATAAAAATTAATGACACATGTTACTTAAGCAAAACAAAAAAATTCCCATCAATCAAAGCTGAAAATTTTAGCTATTACTTCCGAGAAATTTCTAAGATTAGAAATCGGAAGTATTGTGTTCGTTTTTGTAAAAAAAAATATTTTTTTGCTCCGATTTCAATTTTTTTCATATTTCTGGACGTTTCATAACCTACTGAGTAAATTTGGTTTTGTGTCCGTCTGTCGGTCTGTCTGTTAAAACGATTCCTTGTAACGCGCAAATCTCGAAAACTACTCGACCGATTTTGATGAAATTTTGCACACATCTAGGAGACATTCTGCAGATGGTCCCATTTTAAATTTATCGAATTCATACTAGCGGTTCTGGGTGAAAGAGACCATGCGCCTGACCACTAACTTTTTACTTAAACGCTTATATCTCGTGAACGGTACACCCGATTTCAATGAAATTTTGTATGTATATGCATGTTATTGTTTTACATAGACGATTTATTTTTATTTTTTAATTAATTATAATTTGACTCTGATATTTCAGAAAATCCGAAATTTTGGACAAAAAAGTAAAAAAATAAGGACCACGACTTGCCGATACAGAATTTTTTGTAGAATTTAGAATGTAGAAAAAACGATATTCTACCATATAAAACAAATTTGAAGAAAATCGGTTGAGCGATTTTGGAGATACAAGTAATTTTCTATAAAATCTCAAAATTGGCACGTGTTTACAATGTGAAGCAATCACGAGGAAGTATTGTGTCTATAATTGGCAGTGTTTTTTTTTTAAGTTATCATATTTGTGTTAATCACTTTCGTGATATCACAACAACTCAAACTCGTTTTACTAAATCTACGCTGAAAATTTTAGGTATGTTCAATGCATACTTAAAATTTACTAGTCGAGTGGTTAACGCGCTAGTCTGGTAATCTAGGTAGCGTAGGGCCGTTGATTCGAATCCCACCCAGTGCATGATTTTTTCCTCATTCATTTGAGTTTGTGACCACATAATACTAACACTTTGTACGCCACGTCGCTCAATATGAGCGACAGCGAAAAATAAAGTCAACTAAAATACAAAAACAGAGGTAACGTCGCACATATTGAGAGACAATCCTTTGTATCGTGGCCTCGGGGGAAAATCACGATTTTGGGCTTGGCGTACAAAGTGTTAAGACTCTGAGGGTTATGTTGTACAAAATGTTCTAACCTCGCATGGTGGTTACCTTCCACTAAAGAGTGTTATTATTAATTTACAATTTCAAATCTGATACAATGTAAAATTTGAAGTCAGGTTTGAATTTGAAGTACAATGTAAAACAACTGATGGCATAAAACTGACCAAGTTAGAGGATGGTTTGTAGTCAAAAACATACGATATGAGGAACTCAGAAAACGGGATTTAATAATAAACAAAAGGTTTAGTACCAAGATCACTTGGCCGCAAACAAGATATCACTGCATTCATTATCTAAAAGTTTTTGGATAGGAATTTTGGAACTTGGCCCTTTTTTCAACGGTAGTTTTTTGTGGGATTGAAATTAATGCTTAGGACTAGAATTTTCAACAAAAGATTAACATTACCTTTAAGCAGGGCAGCATGAACCTCGCTGGGGTGGAAGATTTCCACGTCGTAGTTGGCTGAGCTGTTGGCGTTCTGTTCTTCTTTCATGGGGATCCCTGTGACGGTGGTGGAGGCTAGGTCGTAGTGGATCTGGATCAGGTGGGAGAGCTTGTTGGACAGCTCTGGGCCCGCCTTCACGCAATGAAGCTCTGAGGGGAAACATGTAAAAATTATGCAATGAAGCTCTGAGGGGAAACATGTAAAAATTACGTAATGAAACTCTGAAGGGAAACATGTGAAAAATTACGCAATGAAGCTCTGTGGGGAAACATGTAAAAATTATGCAATGGAGCTCTGAGGAGAAATATGTAAGCAAATTTATAAGTGAAAAACAAAAAAATTATAACTTAAGGGTAAGTAAACAAATCACGAATGACCACATCAATACTGACATATTACTACTATTTTCATTTTTTTATTATAAATTATTATTGGGTTCTATTATTAATTTCTTGTTAATATTACCAGTGGAGAGTACAGAAGAGTAGGGAGTCTCAGAGTACTGCATGTTGTACATAGTATTCACATGCTTAGCACTGCACGGGAACACATTGATAATGACCAGATGGCACGAGTGTACGGGAAACATATTTTCGGATCCCGACGCCATTTTGTTTTTGTTTAGGAGCTCGTTGTGGAAGAGGGTTTTGAATTTCTCCACTGAGCCAGGGTCAGGACAGCTAGTAATGCAGAGGATGCGACATCTGTTGAGGATTTTGGTTTGTGATTCTGATGCACCTGACAGAAACATTACATTATTTGGTGATCTTAACTCTGATTGGGGTACTATAACAGGGAGTAGATTTTATTAGCCTAAGAGTTAGTTAACAAGAAGTCAGGCTGTACAAATATTATTCTGTGCATGTAAAATAGGCAGAGATACCTATTTTACGGTGGTGAAAAAGCTGTAAGTGGTGAAAAAGCTGTAAAAAAGCAGATCAAATGTCTGGGCTCAATTTCATGTCGACAGATTCTATTATTTTGAATGGCTCAATTTTTTCAATCAAGTGCAAACTTTATGAACTAATTTTCTCAATATGTAAAATCCATTTACATTAATTTATTAAAAATCAACACAGCTCCAAAACAGCTGAGCTAAATGACTCTCAAGTTGGCCCAGAGTTTCCTTTGGGTATGTAGGTGCATACTAGGATTTTTGAAAATCCCAAATAGAACACCAGCCACATAGTGCCGGGGTTCAAGCTAGTTTGATCATACTTACTTGTGTTGTGTTTACTTGGGGTACTGGGGTCTTGCTTGAGCTTTTCAGACTGAAGGGCTGTGGGTTCACACATTGCCTCAAGAGCTGAGCACACTCCATACATCATGGAACATTCTGAGAATGAAATTGAGTTAAAACTAATAATTAATAATTATTCCAGGTACAAGAGATAGCTTTAGATACATTCACGTTGCTATATATTTCCAGATCCAATGTTTAGATGCCTTCTATGTCCAATGATTTAGTGTATTGCTTTAAAAATGTATTGGTTATCAACAGGAGAGTTACACTTTTAAAAATAAAAATTGAACATGAGAAATTTTAGGAAAGGTTAAATCAAAGAAGAAGAAATTAGGTACTGATGTAATTCTTTTAAAAGTTAAATACCTGATTTCTGTCTAGGAGGATGGGAACCAATGGTAGTCAAGGATTGAACACAGTGCACCAGATTCTGCTCCTCCTGAGCCCAACTATTGAGACACTGAGCTTGTGCATCACTGAGAATGACCCGAATCAACTTGCGGTCTGTAAGAAAAGTAGTTTTTATTACAAAAATGGATTCTTTTGAGAGCCTTATAATAATTAATGTTCAAAAATATTCATTTAACATACCTGAAGTAATGCGAAAGCGGTTCCGGGGCACAAATACCTTTATTTAAAAAAAAAAAAAAACTTACAATGAGTACTAAATAGGTACTCATTTTTTAATTTAAGTACTAAATAGGTACTCAATTAATTTATTGTTTACTACACTGACTGAGCAACTAGATCTAGCTTTCATAGCTGGTGGAGTTAATTATTTTCTTAAATAACTAAGTACATATTTTTAATTTATATTTTATATAAACTCACCAGGAAATAAATCCCAAACTATACGGCAATATTCAAACACAGCCTCAATAGTACAAGTCCAAAGGGACTTTGAAATAGGTGCAATGGGTATGAAGCCTGGACCCCTGGATTTATCAGCTGCATCCAATTCAATGGGGTATTCACTGGATATACTGAAGTATGGGGAATGGTCCAAAACAAATATTGTCTTGTGATTGGCAGGGTACAGTTTGTTGACTAGTGTTGAAGACATGATATGTATGTAGGGTTATATTCTATAATGTAAACCTGGAAGATAGTTGAGATTTAAAACAAATTAAAAATACAGTTGAATGTGAATATCAGAGACTTCAAGGGACTGGCTTTTTTTTTTCTCAAATCCAGGAATATCTTATATGGAGGTTATTTTTTTCTTATACAGAGACAAATTTCTTGTATGTCCAGGTAGGTACCTCATAATAAAGGAAATATGTTAATAAATGGAACATAAATAAGTATTTGTTTATATTTAACACCTTAAAAAAATCATAATACCTAATACAGTTAAAGTCTTTTTCTAAAGAATTTGATGAGAAAAATCATGTCAATTGATTTGATTTCTTTCACCTATCTCAACTGCGGGTACCTACCTTGTTTCATACTTGACTATTGTAAATACAAGTGCCTTTGAGCACCATTACCATAAATAAAAAAAATTGTATTGTTTTTTTTATTTTTTAACTTTTTTTATTTGTTACATGTTTATAATATATGGACTCTTTCCGTAAATACAAGTGCCTTTGAGCACCATTACCATATTGAAAACCTTGGAATTTAGCAAGACAATTCAGAGATCTTACTATCCCACTGCTAGAGCGAGACAGTATTCCCCTCATAAAAAAGTTAGACAAATTAACATGGTTAACTTATGAGAGAATGAGCAAATACAAATACCTAATTGTTTTGTTTGGCTAGAAATTCCTCCTGTGCTTCATTCTTCCCAGGATATGGAATTTGGTGAAGAAAATAGGTATAAATATTTTTAGGTGTTGGAAGCTTTGAACAAATACCTATGAATCTCTTATGAGCCTAGAAAAGGCAGAATAATCTAGATATAATACCTATTCCAGAGGTATTAAGGTACAGCATTCCTGGATTTTTTAACACTTTCAAAAATTAGCGAAAATTGAATGTTGATTTTAAAGAATTTCAAAAATTCCCGCTTCTATTAGAAACGCCTTACTATTTTCCAATATTTTTGGTTATGCAATGTGTTTAGCTGAATTGGTAAAATCAAAGTGCAAATCTTGCCGATCTCAACCGATCATCCACAAAAAACTTTTTTTTGATTATTTGATTGATACCTATAATATAGGTACCTGGCTACCTTTTTTTAAATTAACATTTATTTAAAGAGAGGTCTATAACAATCGAAGTCCTTGCCCCATAGGTACCTTAGTTCGTTGAATTAATTGATTTTAATTTCTTCATCACCATGGCAACCAATAAGTAAACAAAAGGGACAAAAATATCAAAATAAAGAAACTGACAGTCCTGAACCGATATTACTAGGTACAATTTTCTTTATTACCAAAGTAGCAATAGGATACCACACTGTTAATCGTTTTATCGTATATTTTTTTAGCTCTTTCATAAAAAATTCAATAAAGTTAAATTAACCTACACCCTTATTAAAGTTATGTTCCCTCCCTGGGCATTAAAATGTCGATTTCGTGGAAAACAATAACGGTCGGTATTTAGTTAAATAGCAAACAGCCAGATAATTATTATGACATCATCTAATACGACACCCGCAAAAGTTGTCATTGTTGGTAAGTTAAGTAGTAAGTAGGTAGGTACTGTAATAGATATATTATAGAGTTAGCATAAAGTCTCACCCCGCCCCTTGTATCTCGAGAACCACTCATGATACCGAGAAGCGGTAGTATAAGTGTTGCCTCATTTTTTAAGGGATCAATTTTGAGTCCATTTTTTTTTTTTTTTTTTTTTTTTTTTTTACTGCAGCTGGCTGTTAAGGCTGGGTTGCAACCAGCTCAATAATCTATGGAATGCTATAAAAATCAGTTGATTTGAAAGAAATTCGTTGCAAAAAACTTTCAGACCTCTACGACTTACCGTTCTTGGAACACAGGGTCGGCTGTCTTGGCTAACGTCCATATTATGTACGAGTATATTATTCTTCCATGGAACTCGTGAACCCTAAGTTGCAGGAAGTAAGACACTGTATGCAGTGTCCCTCAAACCTGTTTACGTAATTGCAACATTATTGTTGCGTGTAAACAGAGATTAAAAAAAAAAAAAAAACTCTTTTTTTTCAACTAAATTTTAATGAATGACCTTAATTTTTATTATACCTCTCTCAGGTGACCCATGTGCTGGAAAGACGGCATTTACACAAATGCTTCTCTCAGATGGACGCAAGTTCCCCACCACTTACAACATGGTGAGTGATAGGTACTTCATTCAAAACATAATTAGGTACAGTATCCATGATCCAGAGAGATAAAGATTACTTTTTTTATTTTATTACAGGTAAAACACCTCATCCATATTAATATTAGATGGCAAAGAGCCCAATACGCTCGCCGCATTACCCCTCTGTATGGCGAGGGAAATTTTCTGTTTGAAAAAACCAGGTGTCCTTCCATCTCCAGTTCGAACCATCATATTCTTTCCAATTTCTTCTATCCATTTTCTGGCTTCTTGGCTCCATGATCCACATGTCTCTGTAGCAACTATCCAGAGAGTATCCATACAGAGAGCAGTATCCATGAGAGTGAGAGGAGCGAGACGGAGGATCAGAGTGATTGAATGTGAAGATGGTGCAGGAATGGGACGAGTAGAAGAATGATGCATTAATGTTTAACTTTTGTAATTTTTTTATAGTAAAAATATTTAAAGTAAAAAAAAAAAAAAAAAAAAAAAAAAATAGGTACATCTCTAAAGTTACTATACCCACTCTAGGACCCAAGTGCATTATAGTCTCTAATGAATAGATTAAATCAATCAACTTTGAAAACACAATCAAAAGGCTGTTAGTGACTATGACTATGCACTCTATACTAGGTATATCACTAGAGTATCAAAACTTGTGAAAAAGGACAGAATCGTAGCCACCTGATAGGTATCTTCTTCACAATATCCCCGTCTTCTTCACAGTTTTTATTTAACTTTGACCAAACTTAGGACTCGAAGAGACACCAAGGAAGTACATTACAGTAATAATAATAATATCACCTTATTTATACTGCCCGATTACGACTATTAAGTCCCATTATTCCAGCAGTAAGTCCAAGACGTATTATTATGTGGTAAAAATCCCAAATGGGAGGATAACTTGTCATGTCCCGGCTGGGTTTCGAACCTGCGACCTCTGGATTCACAGAGTGCCGCCTTTACCACTGAGCTACCAATAGTGTTAAATATTTTGGGCCGAAGACTTTAAGGTTTTATAAAGCAAATTTTTTTGGCCATTACGATATGTACATAATTTTACGTATAAGTTGGAAGTTATAATAAACTTATTGTTCCGATTCCCAGACGTGTGGCGTGGATGTACACAGCAAGAGATTCCGCCTCCATAACACAGATGATGAAGTGGGACTTCTAGTCCTCGATTCTGCAGGGAATGATCTATACAAGAAATACCTCAGTCAGTACGTGAGTATTACGATCAAGGGCTGTTGATTTTAATACTGTTTGATAGTGGAGGTAAATTACTATGACAATTACTATCTGAGATTTCCTTCTTGTCAACTATTAAGAAATTACTAATGAGAAACTGTTAAGAAATTAGTAACTAGAAATTAGTATCAATACGGAAAAAATACAGTGGAACCTGGATATAAATGAGGAAAAGATTTCTAGGTATCCTCTGAAATCCTCTGAAAGAGGAAAGCCACAACAAAGCGAACTCTTGAAAACGTAAATTCCCCCCTCATGCTTTTGTTAACGGAGGCCTTCATTTTCATCCTTCTATTTCACAGTGGGACCAAGGCAATCTGCTCCTCGTGATGTTCGATGTCACCTCCGAAGCCTCCTTCTCGGCTGTGGAGTCCTGGGTGTACCTGGCTCTGGAGTCCTCCTGGGGGTCGAACTCAGGACCTCCTACCGCGAGCGCTCTGTTCGGGAACAAGAGTGACCTGGGCGGGCGGAGAGTGGTGGAGCGGGGGGAGGCGGAGCAGCTGGCGGACAAACTGGACATGCCTTACTTTGAGGGCTCCGCGGTGAGGTGCTTTTATATAATTTCGAATTATTTATACTGTCCAATCAGGACTTTTTTTTTAAAGGTGATTGTGCCCCGGAACCGTTTTCGCATTACTTCAGGGCACTTTACCTTTACATTCATGCCATTCCGGAAACGGAAAACTCGGTTAGAATTTTCCGCTCCGGCCGGGATTCGAACCAGCAACCTCCGGGTCAGCAACCAATGCTCTTAACCACTGAGCCACGGAGGTCGGCACCCCAATCAGGACTAAGAGTCCCATTATGCCAGCAATAAGCCCAAGACGTACCTATTATTATGTGGTCAAATGTCCTAACCCGCGACGTCTGGATTACCAGAGACGCTTAGAACACTGAGCTACCTGGACAGACTATTTATAGCTTTTAGAGAGCAACTAGCCGTAAGATATGAGCACAAAGCATTATTCATTATCTTTTGACATACGATGCATAATTATTATTGTTTTGATTACGAGGGAAATTAATCATAATGAACGCTATTTTTTGAGAAACTGTGCGTTAATGATCAGCATTTCTCCCCCCCAGAAAGAGTACGAGGGGGTGGACATGGTGGTGCAATACCTGTGCAAGGAGTGGTCCGTGCAGGCACTGCAGAGACGCAAACAGAAGAATCCTCCCCTCAGCAAGACCATCTTCAGCAAAACTCAAGTCCCCCTTGTGGAGACATGAGTGCAACAAGTTCCGTAATGATACAGTTCAAGTACACAGCACTTTTCTTAAAGCACTTTAAGAAAAGAAAAATTCGAGACCAACTTCGGTTCATCATAGTTATCATATTTCTGTTAATCACAAGAGAGATGTCACAATTCGGCGAAACAGCAAATCCCTCCCTAAAGAAATACATACAATTATGAACACAATATTCCTTGTGATTGTTTCATATTGTATACACGTGGCAATTTTGAGATTTTATACTAAATTACTTGTATTTCCAAAACCTGATTTTCTTCACATTTGTTTTAAATTGTAGAATACTATTTCTCCTACATTCTAGATTCTACAAAAAATCTGTATCGGTAATTTGAAGATCTCATTTATCACTTTTTTGACAAAAAAAATTGTATTATCTTAAATATCACAGCTAAATCATAATTATAAATGACCTATGTAAAACGATAATATGCATATATTATACATACAAAATTTCATCAAAATCGGGTGTACCGTTCACGATATATAAGCGTTTAAGTAAAAAGTTAGTGCTTAGGCGCATGGTCACTTTCACCCAGAACCGCTAGTGCGAAGTTGATGAATTTAAAATGGGACCATCTCATACAATACGTCTCTTACATGTGTACAAAATTTTATCGAAATTCGTTCAGTAGTTTCTGAGATTTGCGCATTACAAGGAATATTTTTAAGAGACCGACAGACAGACACAAAACTAAAGTTGCTTAGGAGGTTATGAAACGTCCAGAAATATGAAAAAAATTGAAATCGGAACAAAAAAATATTTTTTTTTATACAAAAACGAACACAATACTTCCGATTTCTAATATTAGACATTTCTCGGAAGTAATTGCCATAGGTGACTTGAAACTCGAACTCGCGCCCTTGATGTATTTTATTTTACCAACTCATTGTGACATCAGCGGACATTCGAGATGAGTTTTTAATCATTTATTCGAGTGTTAATTTAATCATAATAATAAAATTGCATAAAAAATTAACTTATAAATAAGTATATCTATGTATGTATTTCATTATTGTTATTATTTCTGTGAGTTCTGTAGTAGGTATTAGAGAATTTGAGAGTAATAGTTTGGTTGTGAAATCTGGAAGGATAAAAAATAAAAGAATACAGCCAAAGAACAATATGAAAAACATCAAAACAAGGTAGTACGATTTATTTTTCGCATATTTCGTTTGCAAAAAAGTATATACCTAAAGGTGAGATTAAATGGTTTGCTATGATGATTTAAAGGTATTTTCTGCAGTAAATGGTACTAACACATAAAACATATTATAATACAGGTCAATTTCATTCGAAGCGAAACTAAAATGAGGTAAAATTAATGAGCTTCAGAGTGGAGCAGAGATCAGTGAAAGATATTGAATTATTTTTAGAATTTTTTTTACCTACGAGTAAACCGCGCAGATCATTATTTTTCAATTTGCGGTGAGCCTTAATCTTGTAATGTTGTACCTAAGTCAATTCTCAAAATGAATGTCTTTAAAATCAATCTTCTACATTGATCATTTAAGTTAAGTTATCATATTTGTGTTCATCACTTTCGTGACATCAGAACTACTCAAACGCGCTTTACTAATTCTTCGCTGAACCAGGGACTCGAACCACCGACCTCCAGGTTACAAGTCTACCGTCTTATCGATCAAGCTACTGAGGTTGGTAGTAACAATTGTATTGAAAGTGTTCGCGTTGCGATTTCCGCTAAGAACAAATATTTTTCTTATACCTACACCATACAAGGTGCTCAGCTGCTCAGCCTCATGAGGACTAGTGAGGAAAAACTTGCGACTATGATTGAAATCTTGCGACGGTGACGACACAAAAAACATGGAAGGTTGTTTCTACACAGATACAATCATTCATACAATTTTGAAAATCATAATTTTTCGTCGTTTCACTTCTTCCCAATATCGACTTTTGAAGATTAAGACATAATAATAATAAGACTCTTTATTTCACATTCAAGTAAGAAATTACAATGTATGTAAAAAGGGCGTGATTATTCCCTATGGCCATCTCAGCCATCCAACCCTTCTTTAAGACATCTACTTTCACTTTGCAATTTCCTGGTGTAAAAAAACCTCTGCATAATTCTAACATAATGATAGTTCTCTGCGCCACTCTAAATATTAGGTTATGGATGTTTTTGATGATAAAATGTAAAATATGCTTTAAAAACCTAGCTTTAAAATAAATTAAAATCACAATAATTTCATATAATATTGTTAAATATTACGTTTTACATGTCGATTACTAAAACTTAATGTGAATAAAATATTATAAATTAATTTATGCATTTGAGTTTTTTCCAAAGAGAAAATTTATTACATAATAATCAACTGTCAAATATTTCAAGACTACCCAAGCAAAATACTTCCGATAGATGTAGGTTTGTAGGTACTAGACACGAGTATATTATGTAGGTGTTAAGTAGGCGGCCACAACGAGGACCCTGGCCTATACCCTGAACCCTATACCCTCGACCCTGGTACCTACAGCTTGATATAGACGATTTTCGGCTCTCCGTTGTGGCCGCTTACATTCAATAGGAGGGTTAGATTATTTTACGAGGTACTGGCTCTACCCCAGGGTCCAGGGTATAAGCCTCCGTTGTGTATGCGCAATTGCGCACTAAGAGTATGTTGAATGTTCCCAAATTTCATGATTAAGCCCTGATATAAAAAAAAATCTAATATTCATAATGCTTTAATATTTTTGTAAAACTTACAATGTATGGCATTTATATTTGACTATCTAAAGATTCTATTAAGTATGTCAAATTTATCTTTATTGGGATTTTTTTAAACGTCACTTTCAATTGCATGGTCATATCAAGACGGGGGTTTTATCCTCCATCCGCTGTCAATAACCAGCTACTAAAATTAACCTCACCCAGCCAGAGTGGTGCCGGGAATAACCAGCATCACGAGGGTTCAAATTTGAATGGTCACTCATCTAAGTCCTAACCTGGCTGGACGTTGCTTAACTAAGTGACAGATCGAGAGCTGTTGTATTCAACGTGCCATCAGCGCTGATAATTTTATTGGGATTTAATCTAAAAAAAGTACAGAGGAGGCATTTCATCGTGATTTGTTACTAGTTTTGAAAATTAAGTACTTGCAGCTTCAGTTTGTTGCTTCTAAACATTTCTCGATTATGAAAGCACAGAAAAATTGTATAAGCAGCCAATCATGGCTAAAATTTTCTAGTGTATACTCTCGAGGCATACTTGTCAATTCTAAACTAAACACTCTCATCCGCTCGGTGTTTGAAACAAGAAACATATTTATTTTATTTTTTTAATGGTAAGGAAGAATATCAAGTAACACTATAAAAATACATTAAAAGTATTTTAAGTGTTTAATGAGTACATGAATGTTGAATGCTTTCATTTTTTCAAGGTGAGTGTTTTACAGCCTTTATTTCTTAGCCATGAAACAGCATGCCCATGTCGTAGTATTCCTCCTCTGTGATAGGCGAGAACTGACACAATACTTCATATTTAGGTGAAATATGAAGGAACGTAATCCTTACAAACAACTGAAACTAAATTTTAAAAACATTTTTTTGTTGGCTATGGGGTTCGTACCCGACACCTTCCACATGGAAAGTTATTATCTTAGCACTGAGCTAAATGTGCGATCAAAAAACACACTTGATGACCTGCAATGGGATCGTTTGTTTCAAATATAATAATTTTAATCTGAATTTTAGTGTCTTCAAAAAGCATTAATTTCGCTCAAAACAAGCTATACTACACGTGTTCTTACATACCTCTATATCCCCAGACTATCAGTCTTGTTTTTGAACAAAATATTGAATCTCAAGTTATAGGCATGTTCTGGACCAATGAAATGAGAGAAGATCATGCTCAACAATCTATACCAATAATATTTTGTCCATCAGTATGATTGAGCATGATGCACAAGAGAAAAACTAGCAATTTCGACAGTGCAATAACAGAGGGGACATTTTAAAATCAAGAAGAAGACAACAACAAAAAGAATTTTCTTACACACCAAGCTCCGCTAAAATTTAAGAAGAGTATTAAAATCAGGAAATTTACCAATACAAGATTCGTTGATTGTATGTCATATTCAAAGCATATTGGAGTGATTAACTAACTTATAAGGGTATGTTTTATTTAGAAGATACAGAGAAATCAACTTTTCAAACCTATCAAAACCCGAGTGTAAAAACAAGGTTATTATTTATACATTGTTTAAACTTGTGTTTTTCAATCGAGCTGAAAACGAGACATGGATTTCTTGAGAGGATATAGGTATTTAGTTTTTTAAATCCAAGTGTCTGTGAACATGAGCTTATTGTCTTCAGAAAGCAGAGGGAGAAGAAGTTATTCAGAGTAAAGCATAGTGCATGTGTTGTAGGATCATTGTAAGATCAGGCTCTTTGCTTGAAGCCATATGGGCCCTGTTCATACTAACTTAACTCCTAATATTTATGGGCCCTGTTCATACTGAACTCCTAATATTTATGGGCCCTGTTCATACTGGACTCCTCATATTTATGGGGCCTGTTTATACTGAACTCCTAATATTTATGGGCCCTGTTCATACTGAACTCCTAATATTTATAGGCCCTGTTCATACTGAACTAGTAATATTTATGGGCCCTGTTCATACTGAACTCCTAATATTAACAAACTAATAAATAATGTAACCAAAATACATAGATATAGTTAAATCTCGCATTGATGAAATAAAGACAATTGATAGCAATACAAATCAGTTTGTATTACTCAAGAGTTTAATTCTGAAAAATGTAATATGAGGCTCTTTGCTAAAAGTATACTGGCAAAGAGTCTGATTTAACAGTAATCTTACAATAGATATATTGAAGCAGTAAGTACAATGGTACATAATTATACTATAATAATAAGTTTAAAACTTAACAGATTAATAATCCAACTATCATAGTAATGTGTAGTACAGATAGATTAGAAGTAGGTAGTATGTATTGTAAAATATGGTGTTTCATCTAATTAATTTTTACTTTCCTTATCCTATAATAAGGAAAGTATTGTATTTTTAATTAGTTTGTCTGTCATTAATGCATTTTTAAACCAGTCATTACAATAAAACTTCATAAATTATTCACATGTTCATGGAGCTTTCTAGTCAATAAAGGTCATTTGGTACAAACAAAAACATGGTTTTTATTTGCTTTCATTTCCATGCCTGAATAGTTTGATAAATAAAGGTACAGATGATTGTGAGTTCCAACTACCTAATCAATTAACTTTTTGTTCCTCACAGAAAACTTTTATGCTCTAACTCTAACCAGTTATTTGGAAAAAGGAAACTTTAACACATTACTTTTTCAAAATAGACAAAATTTCAGTTTTTAGCATGCAAAAAGCTGTAATTTAAAAAAATAGCTGAAGGTAGTATTTGAAGAAAAAGAAATACCTCTAAGGTAATATGAGTAATTGAGTATGGATAAAATTGGGTTTAAGATTAGAAATCCAATTATTTGAATGCAAGACCAAAAAAATAAGTCAAGCATCAGACCTTGTTTTTACTCTATTAAGCCTTATAAAATTACAGATTTTTTGTTACACTAACTGCTATGAGTTGGAGGAAGGAGTCATGACCCAACTCCATGAAGCCTACAAGACTTGAACTTGTACAAAAAGGTTAAAACATATATCAAGTAAGCATTCAACAGAAATAAAAACAAGTATAAAAAAACAATGAATTTTGATATTAAGGCTTTATCAACTAATTAAATTTTAGCAGATTTGCAACATAAAATAGCACACATCTAAAACATTACATTCTATTTACCTCCCCCGTTACAAAAGGGTGAAATTAAAATAAGGTACATTCTTTTCAAGTTGCATATTTTTCTTCTATACACTAGATCACACCCTGTTTATGGCCTTCCAAGAAAAAGAAAGAGAGATAGGAGAGAGAGGGAGGGAAACAAATCACCTGAACTCATAGATCTGTAGGCTGTGATCAGGCACATGACAGAGGGTTAATGATTGAAACCTGGAAAAGAAAACAGAAATTATTAAGATCAGATATAATAATACAGCTGCACCTGGATATAAGAGCACTCAAAAGAGAAGAATTTTTTTCCTCTTATATTCAGATTTCTCTTGAAAAGATTTTATTTTTCCTTTAATAGAGGTAAATTTGACCTGGACATTATTCTCTTATATCCAGGTTTGACTGTACAAGTTTTGTAAGTCTCTTGAGTTCCAGAAATTTTGAAATTCTTATTAAAAGGAAAAAGTGTTACAACTCTAATATAAGCATTGGACTTAGGTTGACTGTCCAAAGATTTTTGGGAAAAAAAGCCAGGCTTTGTGTTCAAGTTCCTTTCAAAGCCTGAGAAGTGATAAAAGATTTCACCATCAGCTAACATAACATCCAGTATTAGTAACGTGACAACAAGTACAGCAGCATTGAATCTAATTACCATTCAGAACTCCTGTGGAAGTAGTAACCCTCAATGGTGGCCGCAGACTTTTGAAAGCAAATGTAGTAGAAGCCAGCAAACGAGGCCCCATATTGATGTCTTTGATGGTATGATCAGGCACCAGAAAATGCTCTTTCCACCTCATAAACACAAAGTCTGTATCTTTGAGGGAGTCATAATCAAAACTGTCTGAGTTAAATGTTTTGGAGTATTCAAGAAATGAGGAAAATTTGCCCTGAAAAAAAAAATAATACAATTGGTAATAAAAATGAAAACAGAATCTGGCCAAATGAAACATTGGGATCAATAATGATGGAGGTTCTTACTTCCCCACCAACCGGTCCATTCCGTGCAGACATGTTTGTACCACTGGTAACCCAACCAGTCCATTCCTTGCACACGTTTGTACCACCGGTGGTACAACCGGATGCAAGAGTGTTAACGAATAAGTTGAACAGTGTGTGAGATGACGACGCAGCCAATTCCTTTGAATATTAGTTCAGGAGGCTGAGATAGTAAACATAATAAAAGTGCTGAAGTCTATGATGGGAGGAAACAGAGTTAAAAGGGGGGGGGGGGGGGGGTAAAGTGTTTCAGAGGAGGTGGAAATTGGTCCCATTTTCAGATTTATTCTTATATCTCAAGATCCCCCTAACTCCATTTCCTCCCATCCTAGACTTCAGGACTTTTAGTATCTTTACTATCTCAGCCTCCTGAACTAATATCTGAAGGAATTGGCTGCATCTCACACACTATACAGTCTTCAAAGTCATTAATTATTAGACTAAAGATAGTAAGTTGTATGTACTGTTAGTTTCTTTTATCTTCTTTTTATTTTGTATTGTTTTGAGTGAGATCTTTGAATAATATGTTGAAATTCTGTATCTGACAATTTTATTTTCTCACCCAATGTTTTCTGTCAACATCTTCATCAGCATCCCACTTCCTTGTCAAGAACGGATACTTTTTACTGATAATTTCACCATCAAAGAAAGTTGTCAGTGTTGGGTATTCTTCAGTCAAGCCTTTGATTTTCAGATAGCCACAAAGATATGAGTTCTCTTCATCTACATGCTGCAATAAATTTTTTGACATTAAATAAAAACTCATGGAGCTTTGAAAGATTAAATTAATTATGTTCCAATCCTAAAACTTTATTTAGACAGTAAGCACATCCAAAAGAATAATGTTTTTTCTCCTTTGAACATAATATTGCCAAAATCCTAGATATATAAATGAAAAGGCAATAAAGCATCAAATGCCTTAGCTAGACTCAGGTATGACTCTGTATGTCTATTAACTAAGTCCTCAATAATCAAGAGCATCAAAATAACATATTTGATGTTTCCCCCGTGAAACCAACTGGGTGAAGCTGTATGTACTGTGGACCAAGGTTAATGAGTATCTGCTGACATAATATTATACTCATAATACCTAATAGGTGCATAGTTATACATAGAACTAAATAAAACTGGAAGAAGTAGAAAGAAAAACTTATCTAAAGTTGCACAAACTCAAGCAATCTTCAGAGGTCTTGGAGAGTACAATAACCTCAAAATGGAATTCCCTCTAAAATTCAGAGGACTGATAATCTGACCAGCACAAGAGAAGGTCGTTACAAACATTGATTTTCTGCAAATAGAAGTTTTTAGGTCCAGCTGGATAAGTTTACCTGTAAAACCACCTCCACTTCATAGCTGTTCCCTTTGGATTTCTGGTGCCCCTGAAACCTAGACCCATTGTACAGGAGGGTCCCAGTCACTCCAGGTTGCTTAGAATTTGCTGGTAACGGGGGTACAACATCCACCTTCACAGGCATGCCTTGTCAAATGGTTGAAACACTGTGCAAAACGCTAAAGCTATGCTACCTAAATTACAAAACTTTAAAGAAGAAATTTTAAAATTTTCTTCCTGTTAGCAAAATTTCTGGAAAGTTACAAAAATTTGTTTCATAACAACAACAGTGTGACGTCACAGTAGCTACTAAAAGCGCCTGCAATAATGTTTGATTACTTATGAAACGTGCAATGGTTTATTAAAATTTATGAAAAGGGCGTAATTTGATGTTACCAAAAAAGGAATTTTGATTTATCTTTCTCATTTTTAGGGATCATTAAATAGCATTATTCTCTATTAACTGGTTTGGAGAGAAAAAAATAGTTTACATCTTTGGTATATCAAAATTTGAATTGTATTCTTAAAGTTCGATCCTGAAAATTTTTTCAGATAAAATTATAGGTACCTAGGTCTACTATACCTACTGTATAATAATATAGATACGCCTCTTTAAAAGACACAATATTCTAGAGTCACAAAGAAGTACTGAAGTAGGTACAGAAATAAAATTTATCACAATAATGACATTATATCGTATCCACAGTTCCACTGCTGTAGGAAGAAGACTACCACCTAAAAGCCAGAGTAGCACGTTGATCTCTACAGTATTCGTCAGAATACTGAAGTTAAGCAACGTCCAGCGAGGTCATTAGGAACGAGTTCTTGGTGGGTTACCACTCAAATTTGAACCCTCGTGATGCTGGGATATCCTCAGCCCAACCCAGGCTTGGTGAGGTTAATGTGGGGAGCTGCTGGTTAGTGAGTTTTCAGCGAATCGACGCGACGGTGAAAATTCCATTTCAAATGAATTTTATTATTTGTCTGATTAAAAAATATGGTAGGTACACTGGTACAGTGGTACATACCTACATAGATATAACTAGTAAGAGAACTGAGTATCTAAGGTAGCATACAAAATAAAATCTAAGTAGGTACCTATTTTTAGTTTATTTGTGACAGGAGAATATTTCAGACTAGGTAGTAAACCCTCACGATTGTTTGAGCTAAAACAAATAGTAATAAATGCCATAATTAGTAAGTATAATTACTAGTTCAGTCTCTGCTATGACTGCATCACTAATACATCTATTCATAACTGACGAAGGTCAAAGAAGGTACCTACTTACTACCTAGGTATTATAATAATAATTATTATTATAAAACAAAACTGACCAATGTCATACTATGTTATGTATGACGTATGACCTACATTTTATAATCCGTACAGTAGGTGATCATTGTAGGTAATACAAAAAAAACCAGCAGCCTAAACAAATAATTAATGAACAAAAGGTACGTGTGACCAACCATTCGGAAGTACCGATTAATGACAACTGAAAATTTCGATAAGTGGTGGTCAGACTACACAAACACAAAAAAGGGCCGGTATTCCCTACACATTAGATTAGTAGAATGTGCTGAAATGGAGGAGAAAAGATACAGAGCCGTCTCGAAAGACCTATAAATTTGGTAAAAGCCTAAATCAAACGTCCAGTGAGGTTAGGATTTGGATGGGTGACCATTCAAATTTTCGAAATCTCGTGATGCTGGGTTGCTGGCTATTCCCGGACCCACTCAGACTGGGTAACCTAACCCAGACTGAATTTGAGTAGCTTATTACTGGGTTAGGTTAATTTGAGTAGCTAATTCTTCAGTTTCCAGCGAATGCAGGGTGAAATCTCCGTCGTGATATAACCATGTAGTTGAAGGACAGTTAAAAAAAACCAGTTAGTTAGTTTTTAAGAGTTAACTGCAGTAGGCACTTAATATCTAATACTTGCATTTAGAATGGGAATACAGTACTGATAACTAAACAAATGTACGACACGAGACAAAGTTTTCTTTGGTATCTTTAACCTTTAAGATATTATTTCTTCCGAGAAATTTCTAATATTAGAAATCGGAAGTATTGTGTTCGTTTTTTTTATTTTAATGGTCGGAACTCTCGCAGGTACAGACAATAGGTAGACTAAATCAAACAGTTTTCCTAGCATCCTAATAGCTTTTGCGATTCTGAGGATGAGTGATCAGTCAGTAAATGAGTGGATTAATTCTGCAATGGATAATTATGCAAACTAATTACTCATAAACTGTTGGGATTATCAAATCGACAATTTGGTTGTGAAATAGTGAAACATCATTTTTTATCATCACGTTATGAGCTTTGTGTTGTACTGAATCAGAATATATTGATATCGTCAATGACGCTCAGCACAATTTTATTGTCTCACTATTCACCATACATAAATAGTATACTACACAGAGATATTGTAACCCTGTACAACTGTAGGTAGGTACATATAAAGTTACACAAGAATCCAAATGAAAGTGATAGTAGCTTTGCCCCGGGCACTCCATGCTGTTGTAGAGAGTGAAAGAAAGAGTACTTTGTACTGACAGACAGAAGCTATACCTTTACTCAAGAAAGAAGATTACCTTGTATTGATGGCAGCTATAATATCTACCTTTGCTCAATGAAGAAGATTACCTTGTATTGATGGGACAGCTATACCTTCACTCAAGAAAGAAGATTACCTTGTATTGGATGGCAGCTATAATACCTTTGCTCAATGAAGAAGATTACCTTGTATTGATGGCAGCTATAATACCTTTGCTCAAGAAAGAAGATTACCTTGTATTGATGGCAGCTATAATACCTTTGCTCAATGAAGAGGATTACCTTGTATTGATGACAGCTATAATACCTTTGCTCAATGAAGAAGATTACCTTGTATTGATGGGCAGCCATACCTTTGCTCAATGAAGAAGATTACCTTGTATTGATGGCAGCTATACATTTACTCAAGAAAGAATATTACCTTGTGTTGATGGACAGCTATACCTTTACTCAAGAAAGAAGATTACCTTCTATTGATGGCAGCTAGACCTTTACTCAAGAAACATTACTACCTTGTCGTAATGGGCAGCTAACCTGTATTCATGAAAGAATATTTTACCTTGTACTGATGGTCAGCTATACCTTTACTCAAAAAAGAAGATTGCCTTGTATAGATGCGCAGCTATACCTTGGCTCAATTAAGAATATTACCTTGTATTGATAGGCAGCTATAGATTTATTCAAGAAAGGATATTACCTTGTATTGATGGGTAGCTATACCTTTATTCAAGAAAGAAAATTACCTTGTAGTGATAAGCACCTACTCTATATTCAAGAAAAAGAGGAGATAGCTATTTTAGACGTTTTTTGACAAGCGGAATCAAGATTTTTTGACATCATTTTCAACTACAATTTACCTCACATTAGCCTTAAAAGCACCATACCTGAGTTTCTGAATTTACTTAAAGGTACCAGCTGAAGAAAGGATTTGCCCTTGAAGTCTTCTAATTTGACATGTCTCTGCACATAATCAAGGTCGACAGCTGCGATCTAATTTTGAACCACTGGGTTGACGGCACATAAGAGTTCTTGTCATTTGAGGGAGCAACCAGTTTGAGAACCACCTGGTCCAGTACTCTTGATATTGAATACAGCACTCAAATGTACACTGTCGTGCTATCGTTCATACGAGCAGTCGGGTCACTAATAGACACCACAACAGACAGTCGTATACCGTATCTAGTCAGTATATTTAATCAGTAATTTATGCTAGCCATACAGCTGCAATTGTGATTTAAAAAAAAAAACTAGTTTTTTAGTTTATAATCAGTAAATCCGTTTGAATCAGGGGTTTTTTTGTTGTTGTTCAACAGGGCAATAATTTCCGAGTGTTGAGGTGTCGAAAATAAACATTGGAGTTTGAAAAAATACGACCGATAGGTTAAAAGTCAGTGCAATGTTTTTGCATATTTTTTTAAAATTTTACTCTAGTTGTTTGTACTGGTCCTTTTAAAACCTATAGTTCATGAAGTGAAATTTTTTTTCAAATTTACTATAGGTAAAGGTAAGTGTTTTTCTTCTCATTTTAAACTAACAACCTTTTTTGAGGTCCAGGTTTTAAAAAAGAAGTAAAAAATCATCAAGTATTTACGATTAACCTTGGTAACTGAATAAAAAATTAGTTAATTATAGAAATGTGATTTTGCTTCGAAAATTATAGTTGGTAGACCGTAGTTTACTGTGTAGTGAACATACAATTAGTATGTATATCAAAGGTGCAATATTTTTTATTATTCAGTTGGTAATGTAGGAAGCTGATGAGGATCTTTAACCAGGGGTTCTACTGATTATAGTCGAGTACACCAGCACCCAGCACTCGGCAGTCTGCCTGGAGGTGGTCTTTCTTAAATTACTTTTAGTGGTCAAGGCCGGAATATCTCGAATCACGGGAGCCGTGTACTCCTAGCGCTAAGGTAAGCGCACACTTGAGGTGAGAGCACACTTGAGGTTAGGAGCACTGCACTTGTCCGGAGCGTAGGTACAGATCATAGTTTCTAGTAAACAATAAAGTTTACAATGTTTCTACGGACCCTATGATCCGGACAAGTGTGCGCACCTGCGCAGGACACATTGAAAACTATGTTTTACTAGAAAACTATGTTTTACTAGAAACTACGATCCGTGCGCTCCGGAGAAGTATGCTCTTAGGTACATCTAAATACCTCAAATTTAGGCAATCTTTTTTTTTTAAGTTTCCATGTATTTATATTTTACAATAACATCTTCAACAAACAATGAGGGTATACCCACCTTCAAAAGATAAAAATTCTTGATAAAAGGTGGGGAATTATAAAATTTTATTATAAATAATTATAAAAAAATCTAAAGACTAAGGGCTAAATTAATAGACAAATTACATATCACAAGTCATTGCTAAGCGTCGGTTTTCCTATCTTACACAGTACGCAATCCGTGACTTAGCGCCACAGAGGTATTACAAAAACGTCTATTAATTCGACCCCAGGACTCTGGACGGGAAACATCGATAATCCGCGAGTATCCCTCGATTCGTTATCTTAATATATAAATGTCAAAGTCACTGACTGATGACTGATCATCGCTCTACAGCCCAAACCGTAATACCTAGCGATTTGGTAGGTAGCTTTGTCTCATAGTCTAGATGTGCAATAAGACGGGATTTTTCGAAATTCCCACTACAACAACTGCCATTGGCGAAAAAAGATTTTTTGCTTTGCGGGCCATGCCTCGGCCCGCAAAGCGGGCGACAGCCCGCTAGTGCTTCATATGAGTAGCGGGGTATTTTCTCCAGCGCATAGTCGACCTCTGTCGTTATAACTACTATAATATTAAGTCAAAAGTAAATAAATATGATAGAGAAGACAATCAAATTTATTAATTACCATGACCTACCATTTGATTTTATCAGTGCCATGTTATTATGTGTGGTTAGGAAGTGTAGGTACTTACCAACTATCAACTAATCACTTTTATTACCATCAGTAATAATAGTAGATAATTATTAGTAGTTCTTAGATATTAGCATGTATGCTATTATCTGATGCATCACAGCATCCGATACATCATAACATCTGATAATTATATACAGAGTAGGTAATGCTGTGAGTATTAGAGGAACTCTGAAAAATTGGAAGAAATCTTTTACTTGTAAGATGTTCTTCATGTTGTGTTGTTTTATTATAAATATACTGTACATGTTTAAAATTTCCAACTGAAATTTTTTTATAAAATCTGATGGTAATTAATTGACCACAAAAAACGTAAATGAAAAATTAAAAACACCAAAAAGGGAGTGCCAAGATATTAACATAGGTACCTACAGAATGTTTGCCAGCACTTTCTTTCAAATCGTATTACATGACCAATTTGGAAGTAAAATTCAGCACAAACTGCACCTCTCAAGAATTACTATTCCCCCCTACGCATCTCATGGTTGAGTTTCAGTCGCGCGACCAGCCGCTAACCACTTCTTCAGTCTGTCCCGGTAACTCAGTGGTCTAAAGGTGGCACTCTGTGAACCCAGAGATTCCAGAGGTCGCGGGTTCGAAACCCAGCCGGGACATGACAAGTTATCCTCCCATTTGGGATTTTTACCACATAATAATGCATCTTGGGCTTACTGCTGGAATAATGAGGCCTAATAGTCCTAATCGGGCAGTATAAATAAGGCGATATTATTATTCAATGTATTTTCGATGGCGTGACTTTGTGTTGCAAGTTTCAAGCTATTCTTCTTGGGTCCCTAGCTCCCCATGCTTTTGCACATAGGTATCATTTATATCAAGCCTCTTATGAAATTCGCTACCTAACTTTGTATGTTGAGCCTAGAACTATGCACTGGTAGTCAAGTGGTTAACGCGCTAGTCTGGTAATCCAGGTAGCGTAGGGATCCGTTGCTTCGAATCCCACCCAGTGCATGAATTTTTCCTCGTTAATTTGAGTTTGTGACCACATAATAATAAGACTCTGAGGGTTAGGTGGTAGAAAAATGTTTTGAGCATTATCCTCGCCTGGTGGTTACCTTCCACTAAAGAGTATTATTATATTATTAGAACTTGACAGGAAAATTAGTAAAAAAGAAAAGAAAAAAGAAACTCCTAGATTAAAGAATCAGATATTGGTAATCCACGTAGTTGAGCTATAGATATTTTAGTTACCTATGTATAGCTGGATGCGTAAGTGACGTAACGTATACGAGTAAGATACGTAGGCAATATAGCTAGATTTCTATTCTATGCACCCGAGTCCCGCAATAACTCACAGCCTGACACCTAACGCATTACCTAACATCTGAACAATGGCTTAATTAGCAGCAATAAATAATTAACATGATAGTAATTATGTGGGTTTAGTGAAGTAATTCAACCTAACGTACACACACAGTAAGTACACTTACTACACGATTACACGTGCTGGCGATGAGGACCGGGTCACTTCTCAGACCAACAAGATGTAGGCTTTCTCAACTTAAGATCTGGCTACTCAAAACTACCTAACTCTTATGTCAATATGATTGATTCAAATGTTCCTAATGAGTGTTTTTCTTTGCCACCAATAATAATATTAACACTCTTTAGTGGAAGGTAACCACCAGGCGAGGTTGATGTTAAAAGCATTTTCTACCACCTAACCCTGAGAGTCTAATTATTTTGTGGTCACAAACTCAAATTAATGAGGAAAAATTCATGCACTGGGTGGGATTACGGGACACTACGGGATGGACAGACTAACACAGACCACAATTGTCTACAGTAGCTCCTGTTTCATGGCTACGAAATTAAAAAGGCTGTGAAAACACTCATCTTTTTTTTTTTTTTTTTTTTTTTTTTTTTTTTTTTTTTTTTTTTTTTTTTTTTTAAAGCAGGATGCCTCATCACGATAATTTAAAGTCAGCGGGGATAGTACTTTGAATACACTTGTTCACATTAACTAAGTGTTCTGAAAATGGATTGGTGACCATTTTGGTTTCGATTCCTTCATGGTCATCTTGGCACTCCACCCCTGCTGGGTGAGTTTAATTTGAGTAACTTGTAGCCAGCGAATGGTGCGTGGAAGTCGAAGGGCCCCATTTCGCCAGCACCACCGCCTTTGAAATGGAATGCTTTTTTTACATGGGTATTTTGTGGTTATTTTGTGCAGCAAACCCCGAATTAAAGGTGGTGGTGCTGGCGAAATGGACCCAAGCCGAAGCTCCGTCGAGATATTGACGATGTCGTTGAAAGCGAAGAACCCACCTAAACAAAACAAATCTGTTTAAGGGTTTATGAATTACAATTTATTACAAACTAGACTCATCCCAATCTGATTTCCAATAATTTCAGGATCTCCATCATGGCGCGGCTGCCTTGCGTCCAAACTCTCCTGATAATATGGTGTGAGGTGTTCCTTTCTGTCAGAAGTCAAATCGTTTCCTTTGAGACCGATTCGGATATTGCCAGCCAGTAAGTGCATTTCCCTATTCACATAATATATGTCTTAACCTGCGAGCATTACAGTTTTTTACCCAAAATTAATTGCTGGCAATTGGCAACATATTAAATGTGTGTAACCAATTTTTTTTTCTTCCTTTTTACTTCCGATAAATTTCTAATATTAGAAATCGGAAGTATTGTGTTCGTTTTTGTAAAAAAAAAATATTTTTTTGCTCCGATTTCAATTTTTTTCATATTTCTGGACGTTTCATAACCTCCTGAGCAAATTTGGTTTTGTGTCCGTCTGTCGGTCTGTCTGTCGGTCTGTTAAAACGATTCCTTGTAACGCGCAAATCTCAGAAACTACTCGACCGATTTTGATGAAATTTTGCACACATCTAGGAGACATTCTGTAGATGGTCCCATTTTAAATTCATTGAATTCGTACTAGCGGCTCTGGGTGAAAGAGACCATGCGCCTGACCACTAACTTTTTACTTAAATGCTTATATCTCGTGAACGGTACACTCGATTTTGATGAAATTTTATATGTATATGCATATTATTGTTTTACACAGGCTTTTTACATTTTCTTATTAATTAATTTTAATTTGACTCTGATATTTAAGAAAACCGAAATTTTGGACAATAAAGTCAAAAAATAAGGACCACGACTTACCGATACAGAATTTTTTGCAAAATCTAGAATGTAGAAAAAACGGTTTTCTACCATATAAAACAAATTTAAAGAGAATCGGTTCAGCCGTTTTGGAGATACAAGCAATTTAGTATAAAAACTCAAAATTCGCACGTGTACACAATGTGAAACAATCACGAGGAAGTATTGTGTCCATAATTGGCAGTGTTTTTTGAGTTGTGTTTATAGTATAAATAAGTACGTATTCTTTCCAGAATTCCAAAATTTGCATTATGTAGGTATATGGGTTTCCAAAAATATCTCTAGAGCTTTTCAAGGGAAAGAGGTAACTTTTATCCGATGTAAACAAGCATAAGCCTAAGTAGTCTATTAGCTGCTCTTTAACATTTATAACAAAATATACCTACCTATCCAATGTAATGTTTCTACCCCAAGTTGTATATAGGTAAGCACTAATGGAGAAATTTATTCAATAACTAAAATGACCACTACTTCATTATCCAATATAGTCATTAAGTTATGACTCATGACACTTATGAATGAATAAAAATGTGTACATTTTTTTGTTTTTGAGTTTTTTGATTTTTTTTTTATTTTATTTTTTATTTTTGATTAAATTCCTCTCCTAGGGAAAATGCAAGTGGAGTTTCCTGTTGTCATCCTTATATGGTGGATGTTTCATTTTCACTTACTCCTTTTTACACACTCACTTACACTTATTATTATTATTATTATTACTCCTCCCCACAGGTGGTCGCCCTCATGGAGATGTGTCAACGACAGATGCATCAGGGATGACACCACCCTGGTATCGAACCCGGAACAGTCTCTCAGCCTATGTCGCCTCACCTGCGGACCATATGGGTCCCTGTGGCCCAAACCCACGGGACATGTTGCACTAGGGTAATGGACAGTTGTGGTTTTTCTTATTTCTTTGCCCATTTCCATCTAATTGTGGATTTAGATTGGAGGGGATTAGGCTACCTGAATGTTGTGGTTTTTGTTATTTCCTTGCCCATTTAGAGGGAATTAGGCTACCGGAAAGTTGTGGTTTTTGTTATTTCCTTGCCCATTTAGAGGGGATTAGGCTACCGGAAAGTTGTGGTTTTTGTTATTTCCTTGCCCATTTAGAGGGGATTAGGCTACCGGAAAGTTGTGGGTTTTTGTTATTTCCTTGCCCATTTCCATCTAATTGTGGATTTAGAGGGGATTAGGCTACCTGAATGTTTCTGGAAACTGGAGCGGAGACTAATTAAAGGGATGCTTCTGATTTTCAATCCTTGAACCCTCCCGAAGGCACAATGATCTGATCTTTTTGATTTTAATAGATTCGGCAGCCGGACAGCTCATTAGGCTTATGTTTATAGCTCGAACAGACGTACATATAGTAGGTATAGTTTGTCATTCGAGTAGTCACTGTGGCAGAGCGAGTTAGCGCGCTAGGCATTGCACACATGGTGACCTGGGTTCGATTCCCAGCGGGGGAGGATTTTTTCTGCTCTGTACTTGGATGTTCGGGGTCCACTCATACCTCGTGAGGAAAAATGAGTAGCTGCTTTAATGTGAAGCAGCGACCAGTGGCAGAATCTTAGGCAAAAAAATAATACAAGATATTGTAAATTAAAGTGGTGAAGTCCTATGATTCTGCGCTACCCACTAAAATTGTGACATAATAACACAAAGAAAAAGCATTATTATTATTATTATTATAGTTTGTCATTCGAAGTACATTGGGTTGAGGACCTAGTACAAAATAATATTATGATAAACTGAAGTAAATTACATAATTATAGACTGTATTAATGCTGTGTTCAATTGTCCGATATTTAACTATCTCGTATTTTAACATATTATAATGTAGGTATATACAGTTGTACAATATTTGTACGTAAAAAGCCACCTACATGCACATTGCACCATAGTAAACACAGCGACGCATTTCAAAAGCATACAAGTTTAGTATGAGAGGTATTTCAAAAGCATACAAGTTCAGTATGAGAGGTACAGGAGGACTATTCCTGGAATGGATTGCTGTCGCTTTGAAAATCTATCAGCAATGTTTGCGATGTGGCTGACTGTTTTGGATGGGTGTGTGTGTTGTGTGTTAGCGCTTTAATCTTCTTTTGTGTTTCGATCGTGGGTAAGGTATTAATGATGTTAAATTTACTCACCGTGTTGTCTTATATATATATTTATTTTTAATGGATGGACTGGATAAACGGTGGGGTGTGTTTTTAGGTGTTGTGAAAGTTTGAAAATCATGATGCTCTTTAAAGGTACTTTTTTTTACCGTTTTTATGTTTTTAAAGTTGATAAAAACTTTTAAATTCAAAATTATCAACTAAACAATAAAATAAATAAGATAAAATAAAATAGCCTTTATTGAAGAGTTAATCATTTAAAGAAATTTACAAACATAAGGGTTTCAAAATACACTAAAGTTATCTCTTTTCAGCCTAGATGGCAAAATAGGTAGTAACAAAATAATAATCTAAGTTTATATAATTATCAAAATATTATAAATTACCTATTTTTCACTATACTCATATTTACAGTTTTAAATTCTGCTAGGCTGAAGGCCTCTAATGGGGCAGTGCCCATTAGGATTTGGACTTACATAACTTTAAAAGTCTTCTAAAGTTATACATGGCCAACTAAACAATACCTAAACAATACCCATAATCATCAACTAAACAATACATAGGTTGTAGGAATTTCCTCGATCTTAACAAAAAGTTTTGTGAAGTTCGAAGCTCAACATTTACCTATGACCCCTTTTTAATTTAATTTTAATTTCCATAGGATAAGGAAAGTAAAAAAGATGAATGTTTCACAGCCTTTTTTATTCGTAGTCATGAAACAGCAGCTACTGTAGATGCCTGTTTTCTGTGTTGTCCATCCCATAGTATGCTTCCCATCCCGTAGTATGATGGGCGAGAAGTGATACATTACTTGATTACTTCCCATGTATACCTAAAGTGCTAAGTCAACACGAGTGCACTGGAAGGTATCCCTTACAAACAACTATATCTATATTTAAAATTGAAATAAAAATCTGATTAAAATGAAAATATTGGGTCGACTTTGGGATTTGAACCCGAGATCTTAACAATGGTAACAGCGGATTTCACCACTGAGCTAACCGTGCCCTTTTTTCTTCATGTATTATTGTATTTTATTGTATTGTACTGACCATTGGAATGCCTTCGTGGCGAAAATACCAAATAAAAGTTTTTCTTATCTTATCTTATCCCTCCCACGTAGATCAGAAGTGACCCAGTTCCACCCCAGCCAGGTCTCCTTCACCAACAAGTTCGTCTCCCAGCCCACGGACAGCTACCTCCAAGCCATCACCCACTTGTTCGTCAAGAGGCTGAGCAAGCGTTGTGGAGTGAACTGTACCCTTGCTCCCTCGGCGGAGGTCAGAGTGTACCTGAGCTTTGAGAAAGAAGAGGCAGAACTTCGGATGGGCGTGGAGGAGGGATACAGCTTGACAGTGGAGAGGGAGACAGCTGAGTTGGGTGAGAAATCTTGCCTTATCACACTCTTTTTTTTAAAGATGAGTGTTTCACAGCCTTTTTTTATTTCGTAGCCATAAAATAGGAGCTTCACACTTAGGTGCTGGGTCAACACGAGCGCGATCGCACCGGAAGGTATCCCTTACAAACAACTGTAACATACATACATATTTTTTTATTTTTTTCGTAGCCATGAAACAGAAGCTACTGTAGACGCTTGTGGTCTGTTTTGTAGCTTGCCCATCCCGTAGTGTGCCTACCCTCTGATTGGCGAGAAGTGACACAATACTTTCCATTTAGGTGCTGGGTCAACACGAACAACTGTAACCAAATTTTTAATACAAAGTTTTGTCGGCACGGGGGATCGAACGCGGGACCTTCCGCATGGCAAGCGAGTGCTTAACCACTGAGCTAATCGCGCGCTCTGTATTCGTAGGAACCTCACCCAGCCAGGGTTGGGCCAGAATGCCAGCATCACGAAGTCTTCACCTCGCTGGACGTTGCTTAACTTCAGTGATCCCACGAGAACGGGTGCATTCAACGCGCCATCGACAATGGCAAGCTGTAATTCTATAATTTCTTGTGTATAGATATACATAGAGCACGCTTCAGGCTTTATAGTACCTACGGTCAAAAAGTGAAGAAAAAAAAATCAGGTTCTGTGGGTAAGTCCGTTTAATCTCTCATGCCTCACAGCCTCTCAGACCAGCTTGAATACAATCTATTGAGTATATTTTCAAAAGAGTAGGTAGGTCTATTTGTTTAGAGAGAAAGAAGACGGATATTAAAAGAGACTTGAAAAAAAAAGAGTTGTAGGAAATATGAAAGTACAGAAAGGAAAGGAAAGAAGATAATGAAAAAAAAAAACTAAGAAAATAGTGTAGAAGAAGATAAAACAGAGGGAGAGAAAGAGAGAGGGATAGAAATAGAGAAAGACAGAGAAAGAGAGGGGTAAAAGAAAATTGTCAAGAAGCTTTTTAAAACCGAAGTTTTGAAAAGAAAATTTCCTAGAAATTTAGACAAAATAAAGATAGAACTTCATCTATGGTTCTATGCATGTAGATTATACATATAAATTGTATAATGTTTAACTTTATATTGTTGTATATGTACCATTGTACCTAAATATGATATGGAAGCATTGGGGAAGAGAAATTCCAGGAAAGAAATGAAATCCCACTCTCTCTGTCACGAATACAGCAGAATGGTGGAATAGAAAATGCTGAAAACTTTAAGTAGAAGTTCACTGTGTTCATGGAGTGGCAACAAGTCTTGCTAGAGTTGATGGATACCAGGCGCGGCCCGTGCTAAGAAGCTGCGGAACTGCAGCACCCCCAGACGAAAAGAAAAGGGTGTTTTTTTCAAGTTTTTCCTTACACAGGGAAAATCGTTACACATTTCTAGAATAATTAAATTATAATTATAATGAACTTCTTAGAATGTAGAAGTGAGGCTAATCCATCATAAGCAATTAAGCATGCATCAGTTATTGCATTGCACAGGAGTCATCTTATTGTGACTGAATATTTAGTGCAATGTGTAGAATGTAGATGCTTATCCTAAAAAAAAAAAAAATGATGGACATGTTCAACAAACTGAAACTCTTAACAGTACTAATAATACAGTTTTCTCCCCGAAGGGATCCGAAAACTGATATTTTGGGTCAAGCAAAGCTCGACCCACCTTGAGAAGTACCCCCCCTTCCCCTACCGTTTCGGACTTAATTTTCCTCGTACGTCATCATTATAGAGCCATTTTACCTTGTGAGAACTTCCAAATTCGAACTTCCCATGAGAACCCTTTTGAAATTTTCCATGATAAGTCAGGTAGTTCGGTTAGGTTAGGCCCGAGCTGGGGGTTCTTGCTTCAGTGAATTAAAATGCGGAGCTGGCAAGCATTTAAGTGGGTGGGTCGGGCTTTGCTTGACCCAAAATATCAGTTTTCGGGTCCCTTCGGGGAGAAAACTGTATTATTTTAGGTCAGAGCTGCAGCTCGACCCACCTTGAGATGTGTTTGTTATCTGCCAGCTCGTGGCCGGGAATACACTGTGATATAGTCGGAAGAGATTTTTTTAAATCAGGTTCCAGAACACAACGGAAAATAAAACAGACAAGTTGCAGAGGTAGGTATTGGTGCAAAACAGAGGCTATAGAAAATATTGTAAATTTCATTTACGAGAGTAAAATGAATATTTAGCATTATTATGAATAACATTCTACAGCGAGAGGGTACAAATTACAAGTAGGAATGTATGTACCGTGGGATAGGAGACCAGACCAATAATATCAAATGTATACATAGTTACATGAACTTGCACAAAGATAATGAACATGGAAGATAATGAACAACATTATTGACATTGCTCACAAGGAACAAGAAGTTACCCACCGCCTGTATAAATTACAGGGTAGGATTAAAGCTTAGAGGGGGTCCTCAGTCCCCAGAGGAGTCTTTTGAAACTCGATTTTGCGACAGTAATGCCTCATTAAAGTTGACGTGGATCGTCAATGATTCCTACCTCCTTCAGAGCTGTCGTGCTCCGATTGGCAATCACTGCTTTAGAAGCTACCTAGACTTTGACCCTTGAAGATATGGGCAGGTCTGGAATATCCAGTGAACTGCATCTTTGATTTTTTTTTTTCCTATCTAAAAGGTTATAAACCCACGAACGAAGGGGGGACAAGTATCCTCGTATTGCGGCTTCTCAGAGGTCGTGGGCGAGGATGAGAAGAAGAAGAGTGTGATTTCACAGCTTCAAGTAACGCCTTGGGCTCAAACAATTAGTCTTCCGAAGGAGGAATATCCTTCAGAATCCGACGCGGGACCTAAATCGCAGGTACAAACAGGCTTCTCCGACTGGCAATCGTTTGGGATCTCTTTCCGCTAACGTACTGAAGAAGACCCTCGGAAGCAAAATCTTCCGAGGGCAGTTCTTTTATCAGGTCGTTCTTTGACGACTTCACAGAAGGATGTACAGCAACGATCTTGTTCGTGACGTCTGCCAGTGCAGGGCGTTGGAGAATTAGGCAGTGGGATAATATCCCAAAAGCTCCGTTCATATTAGCCAGGAGATCCGCTCATGCACTTGGCTGGGCCTTCAGTTCTGAATTCGGCTGCAGACGAACGAAGATACCATAAGCGAAGATACCATGTATCAAATGCTGTTCCAACTTGTAGAATTGAAATTCTGACATTTGCGGCCATTTGTTTCGGCTTCAGGAGATGGAAGAGAAACATCCGGCTCACGTTCTTTTACGCAGGGGGTAAAATCGAACGGAAGGACTGGAGTCGCTATAACTTCCTCGTGCTCGCCCTACAGGGGAGGGGCTTCCGGAAGAGTATAGTCACCCACAGAATCCGAGGCTTCCGAAGGGTCAGACGCCGACAACTCATCGTTCTGGACGATCGGTTGAACATGAGTCGGCTGGAGCCTGGTGAAGAGAAAATTCATGGCTTGGAAGTCCTTTTGTACTTGGAAGCGTTTGTCAAGAGTTTTTTGTGTCCCAGAATCTTTTGTGTCCCAAAAGACTTTGTTGACAGGGACGATTATCTGGAGACTGGTATGGAAACATTTCCAACCAGGATTCTGTCCGCTGCTTCACGAGAAATGAGCTCCGATTTTTTGAGGAGCTACAGCCTGATCCATGATATCGTATGACTGCGATGATCCACGGATCTGCTTTTCCATATCCCTAAAGTGGTATTCCTTCAAGACTGACGCACTTGGATCAAAAGCCCGAACTATATCTAGCGTGGGGAGGGCGAATCGAAGCTTGTTATGGACTGTTGCATCCACTTCAAAGCCTAAGTCGATCGAGTTGATCAGCGTCCAATCTCACCAGCCATCAGGTAGAAACTTTTTTTTTTTTTTTTGACACATCCTTCTGTTGAGACAGGAAGTCATTGTCAGATGGCAGGTCACAGAGAGCTCCCAAAGACTACCGAGCATTGGTAGTCAAGTGGATAACGCGCTAGTCTGGTAATCCAGGTAGCGTATGGATCCGTTGGTTTGAATCGCGCCCAGTGCATAAATTTTTCCTCATTAATTTGAGTTTGTGACCACATAATAATAAGACTCCGAGGGTTAGGTAGTAGAAAATGCTTTGAGCATTAACCTCGCCTGGTGGATAACTTCCACTAAAGAGAATTATTATAAAGATATTGCCGTAGACATCTGACAAGAATACTAGGCAAACAGTGAGTATTGGCTGTATTTTGTCTCTTGAACGGCTTAAATTATTGAGCAACGATGCGATATCCGAAGCAAGGCTCGACCAGAAAGGAGAAGGGGATCAGGGAGACGCGCCCAAGCGAAAGGCAGACGAAGAACCGCTTCACGGCTCAAATCCTGAGCAACGGCTCGACTGGTTCCAAAGATATAGGTACCAGGAGACAGCCGATGGGTCTAGAGAGACATACCTAAGCCAAGGAGGGAAAGAGTCCAGCCCACAGATCAAATATTTTAGCAACGGCTTGAATGATACCAGGGGTCTAATCACCAAGAGACGGGTAAGGGGTCTAAGGAGACGCACCCAAACCAAGTAAGGACCGAGTCCAGCCCACGGCTCAAAATTTCGAGCAACGGCTCGACTGTTACCAATGGCCTAGGCACCAGGAGACAGGCAAGGGGTCTAAGGAAGCACCCAAGTCAAGGAGGTACGGAGTCCAGCACACGGTTCAAAATTTTGAGCAACTGCGCAACTTCTACTGATGGCATAGGTACAAGGAGACAGGCAAGGGTTCTAGGGAGATGCACCCAAGCCAAGCCAAGGAGTGGCAGGGTCTAGTCCACGGCTCAACTTGTATCGAAGGCATAGGAACCAGGAGAAAGGCCGGGGGTCTAGGGAGACGCACCCACCGAGAGGGAGGACAAAGTTCAGTCCATGGCTAAAATCTTGAGCAATAGCTCGACTTAGGTACCAGGAGACAGGCCGAGGGTCTGAGAGACGCACCCGTCAAGAGGGGGGACAAGGTCAACTCCACGGCTCAAATCTTGAGCAATGGCTCGACTGGTACCAAAAGCATAGGTACCAGGAGACAGGCTGAGGGTCTGAGAGACGCACCCGCCAAGAGGGAGGACAAGGTCAACTCCACGGCTCAAATCTTGAGCAATGGCTCGACTGGTACCAAAAGCATAGGTAATAGGAGACAGGCCGAGGGTCTGAGAGACACACCCGCCAAGAGGGAGGACAAGGTCAACTCCACGGCTCAAATCTTGAGCAATGGCTCGACTGGTACCAAAAGCATAGGTAATAGGAGACAGGCCGAGGGTCTGAGAGACGCACCCGCCAAGAGGGAGGACAAGGTCAACTCCACGGCTCAAATCTTGAGCAATGGCTCGACTGGTACCAAAAGCATAGGTAATAGGAGACAGGCCGAGGGTCTGAGAGACGCACCCGCCAAGAGGGAGGACAAGGTCAACTCCACGGCTCAAATCTTGAGCAATATCTCGACTGGTACCAAAAGCATAGGTACCAGGAGACAGGCCGAGGGTCTGAGAGACACACCCGCCAAGAGGGAGGACAAGGTCAACTCCACGGCTCAAATCTTGAGCAATGGCTCGACTGGTACCAAAAGCATAGGTAATAGGAGACAGGCCGAGGGTCTGAGAGACGCACCCGCCAAGAGGGAGGACAAGGTCAACTCCACGGCTCAAATCTTGAGCAATGGCTCGACTGGTACCAAAAGCATAGGTAATAGGAGACAGGCCGAGGGTCTGAGAGACGCACCCGCCAAGAGGGAGGACAAGGTCAACTCCACGGCTCAAATCTTGAGCAATGGCTCGACTGGTACCAAAAGCATAGGTAATAGGAGACAGGCCGAGGGTCTGAGAGACGCACCCGCCAAGAGGGAGGACAAGGTCAACTCCACGGCTCAAATCTTGAGCAATATCTCGACTGGTACCAAAAGCATAGGTACCAGGAGACAGGCCGAGGGTCTGAGAGACGCACCCGCCAAGAGGGAGGATAAGGTCAACTCCACGGCTCAAATCTTGAGCAATGGTTCGACTGGTACCAAAGCACAAGGAACTCAAAACTGCAATTTATCACAATAAATTGTTGTTACTAGGTCAAAGATCAAAAGAGATCAATCGCATGCGAAAGCCACACAGAGACCGCAAGAAATAGTTCAAAGGTCGTCAGGCGCAATGAATTAAACTGAGCTGCTCACCGGTCAACTGCACAAGGCAGAAGATGGAGACTCTCCCCGGTGAAGCATTTAGGCAATCGCACGCGAAAGCCACTCAGAGATCACAAGAAAGTTCAAAGGCCAGTCAGGCGCAATGAATTAAACTGAGCTGCTCACCGGTCAACTGCACAATGCAGAAGATGGAGACTCTCCCCGGTGAAGCATTTAGGCAATCGCATGCGAAAGCCACTCAGAGACCACAAGAAAGTTCAAAGGCCCGTCGGGCGCAATGAATTAAACTGAGCTGCTCACCGGTCAACTGCACAATGCAGAAGATGGAGACTCTCCCCGGTGAAGCATTTAGGCAATCGCATGCGAAAGCCACTCAGAGACCACAAGAAAGTTCAAAGGCCCGTCGGGCGCAATGAATTAAACTGAGCTGCTCACCGGTCAACTGCACAATGCAGAAGATGGAGACTCTCCCCGGTGAAGCATTTAGGCAATCGCATGCGAAAGCCACTCAGAGACCACAAGAAAGTTCAAAGACCCGTCAGGCGCAATGAATTAAACTGAGCTATTCACCGGTCAACTGCACAATGCAGAAGATGGAGACTCTCCCCGGTGAAGCATTTAGGCAATCGCATGCGAAAGCCACTCAGAGACCACAAGAAAGTTCAAAGGCCCGTCAGGCGCAATGAATTAAACTGAGCTGCTCACCGGTCAACTGCACCAAGCAGAAGATGGAGACTCTCCCCGGTGAAGCATTTAGGCAATCGCATGCGAAAGCCACTCAGAGACCACAAGAAAGTTCAAAGGCCGTCAGGCGCAATGAATTAAACTGAGCTGCCCACCGGTCAACTGCACAAGGCAGAAGATGGAGACTCTCCCCGGTGAAGCATTTAGGCAATCGCATGCGAAAGCCACTCAGAGGCCATGAGAGAAAGTTCAAAGGCCCGTCAGGCGCAATGAATTAAACTGAGCTGCCCACCGGTCAACTGCACAAGGCAGAAGATGGAGACTCTCCCCGGTGAAGCATTTAGGCAATCGCATGCGAAAGCCACTCAGAGGCCATGAGAGAAAGTTCAAAGGCCCGTCAGGCGCAATGAATTAAACTGAGCTGCCCACCGGTCAACTGCACAAGGCAGAAGATGGAGACTCTCCCCGGTGAAGCATTTAGGCAATCGCATGCGAAAGCCACTCAGAGGCCGTAAGAGTAAGTTCAAAGGCCCGTCAGGCGCAATGAATTAAAAAGAGCTGCTTAATGAAAAGAGAGAACTTACCTTTAAAGATTGACGACGTGCGGCAAATAGAAAAAATAATTTGAAAAATAATTGAAAATTTTGCCCGATACCAAAAGCTAGAGCACTTTTAAAAGTATCGAGGTCCGAACGGTACGAGAGTTGAGAATACACTGAAGCAAGAACCCCCAGCTCGGGCCTAACCTAACCGAACTACCTGACTTATCATGGAAAATTTCAAAAGGGTTCTCATGGGAAGTTCGAATTTGGAAGTTCTCACAAGGTAAAATGGCTCTATAATGATGACGTACGAGGAAAATTAAGTCCGAAACGGTAGGGGAAGGGGGGGTACTTCTCAAGGTGGGTCGAGCTGCAGCTCTGACCTAAAATAACAGAATAACTTATGAGTCCCAGTTTAGTCCAGTTTATGTGGCAACACACCCAAAATATTTTTTCACCGGCCGCGCCTGATGGGTGCAAAGTTGAACACATGGATACAACATTGAAAGACAGACAGACGGTTCTCATTTACACATGAAAACACAATTCATGTATAGTGTATTTTTTTTTTTTCAAAGGTAGTTTCTCCTAATTTCCAATACTAAATAAATGGTTTCAGCACTAGCAGATAGCAGGTTATGTAGAAAACAGGAAAAAGATAATTTTAAATTGATCATGAAAATAAAATAATTTAAAAATACCAGGACTTAAATATTTTATCAACACATTTCGTTTTCATGTTACAATATTATTGCAGATATACCCTTTAGAAATACTTGGACATACCTGGTTTGTTGTCGTTGAAATTGCATGACAAAATAATAGTTGTCATAATATAATATAATATGTGTTCATCACAATCGTGATGTCACAATTATCTACTCAAACTCACTCTT
Organism: Bactericera cockerelli; assembly: GCA_024516035.1. Classification (NCBI taxonomy): domain Eukaryota; kingdom Metazoa; phylum Arthropoda; class Insecta; order Hemiptera; family Triozidae; genus Bactericera; species Bactericera cockerelli. The sequence continues at coordinate 15,273,817 of CM044961.1, forward strand.
TTAAATTTTTACTTACTTGGGAGTCCTGGGACTCGAATCACCTATCTCTAGTTAACAAATCCGTCGCTCTATCGTACAAATTGGAGAAATATAGCTTATCTAACGTTATTTATAGCATCTTTGAATTGAAGATGAATTGGGTTAACGCGATGCTTTACTAAGGGTTGGGTGGAAGAGATTGCCATAGGCAATAACCCTGCCCTTTAGTTAGGATATCTTAATATAATTATTTTGATATTCATCTTTTTCTTTTTTATAGTGTTCATAATTTTTGTCATTAATGTCTTGTCTGTATATAAATTTCCTACATTAATAAGGTATTGAATAATAATAATAATAATAACTTCTCCCCATTCATATTTCATTTCAGCTGAAGGCGATGAATCCAACGTGATAGTGGTGGCAGTGTCGGCTGCTACTGTGTTTGGCATTCGACATGGACTTGAGACCCTGTACCAACTCACGTCACGAGGTAAGGCAGGAATTTGAAGCTTGCCATCAAAAAAAAAAAAAAAAAAAAAAAAAACAATAGCTAAAAGAAAGCAAAAAGTTGTAGACCGCTTACCCACTTAATGCTTTCGGATCTAAGGGCCACACTATGAAACAGGATTAAGTAAAGCTAAACCAGACCCGCCCTCAAGTCGGAGTTTCAACCATTCACAGAGCGCTATATAGCCCGAGTTAAGGGATAGTGTCCACTTAGATTAAATCTAATCTTGTTTTATGATTCGGCCCTATATGTATGTATGTATTTTTAGGTCAATTCATGGTCGCAACCTTATAGGTACGATGGCGCGAACGACCTGTTGAAACACAGAGTTAAAGCGCCTAATTAGAAAAAATATAATAATCAATCAGAGTGCGTTGTGTAACGGTTAAAAGCAGTGCCAGATTAAGGCTGCGCGGGGCCCTTGGCATTTTCAAGGCGCGGAACCCCAAAATTGAACTAATTTTTTCTAAAATACTATTTTAATAACCTTGAAACCGAAGCCAAGTGTCTTGGGCACTAATCCACAATAGTATCCAAAGCGACGTTTATAACACCGAAGGCAACATTTTTTCCGAGTAATAGTAGAAATATCTAAATATACATTATGAAAAGAATATTTGTAGAAAGATGTCATTGGGTACGATGTGTAGAAAGTAGATCATCGATTACTATGGAGATTTTACTACTAGTATTGAATGCTACTTTTTTTAAAAGGTCACTGGCCAAAATAATTCCAAACTATCAAAAGGCATTTCGAAATTGCGCAGTTTTTTCTTTTAATGGTACATACTAGAATTGCAAGTCTTGAAATTTGACGGCGCCGCAGGCAAAATTTTTGCAAAGTTATGGGGTAAAGTACTCGGAAAATAGATCAAATAATAAATATCTTGAAAAAAACATTAAAAGCGTCGCAGGCGACTATAGTGAAGATCTTTGATTAAGATGTCGATAAAGCCGATCACTCAGCACTCAAAAGACACTTTATGGGTTTGATGGCAGAGATTACCGAAGGCGATAATCACGTCCGTCAATATTATTCTTTTCAAATACGAGTAATTATATAATATTTATATACATATATATTTATAGAGCCGCAAGCAATAGGTATAATGATCTACCATTTTCATATACGTGGTCGATTTTAAGGGGGGCCCCGTGGTTTTTCTTTTAATATTTTGCTCAACTGGCTATGATTTTAATATTAAAATCCAGAAAAACCGACTTGAAGGCCATTCAAAAACACTTATAATTTGTGTAAGCTGCCCGAAACGCGGGGTCCCCAAAACTGCGGAGAACTTGGCATCTACCAAATCTACAATTGGAGTAGGTAATCCGCTAGTGTCCATGTGGTTGATTCGAGGAGTAGAAAGTAATAGGGGGCCCCGCGCTTTTCTTTCAATTTATGTACTTTGCTGTGAGTGTGTATTTTTTCCCTTTTTATTTCTTCTTCTTCTTACTCATTATCCAAAAATACCTAATGTAAGCTTTTAAAAAACTTATAATACCTAGTGCAAGCTTTTTAAAAATCTCATAATATCTAGTGTAAGCTGCTCAAGCGCGGGGCCCCCTAAAGCGCGGGGCCCTTGGCATCTGCCAAATCCGCCATATGGGTAATCCGGCACTGGTTAAAAGGGAAATTTGGGGCTACCGATCACTTGCGACAATTTATCTAAAAAAACCGACATTTGCGACAACAGAAAAAGGTATTCACTGTAACGTTTGCGACAATATCAGACAGACAAAGGAACAGGTTTACTCCTTTGTTCATTTCGGCATTTCCAAATAAATACCGGGTCGACTAAAATATTGATGGCCTTTCCAAATAAAATGTTGATGGTTTGATAAAAAAAAGTGACGAGTTGTTACGCTGACTGTTCCATTTCATCAGGCATCCCGGAAAACTCCCTGCTCCTGGTCTCGAACGTGACCATTCTGAATGACACACCCTACTACCAGCACCGCGGGGTCACCCTGGACACCGCACGACATTTCATTACCCCCAGCAGCATCAGGAGACAGCTGGACGCCATGGCAGGCTGCAAGATGAACGTGCTGCACTGGCATGCCACCGACTCGCATAGCTTCCCCCTGGTGCTGCGGCGAGTGCCTATGATGAGCCGGTGAGGGAATAGCTCAGTGATTAAGCACTCGCTTGCCATGCGGAAGGTCCCGAGTTCGAACCCCCGCGCCGACAAAAATTTGTATTCATAATTTTTTTTTAAGGAGAGGTGGTAAAATCTGTAGACGAACACTAGATTTTACCCTAGTGAACAGTGTGAGTACTGAGATGCGGACAACAGTGCATCAACCTCACTAAAAACCACCTCTCCCCCTAAACATAATTATGATCCCGGAACCGTTCAAAACATTACATCGGGTAATTTGGTTACAGTTGTTTGTAAGGGATACCTTCCGGTGCGCTCGAGTTGACCCAGCACCTAAATGGGAAGTATTGTGTCACTTCTCGCCCATCAGAGGGGAGGCATACTACGGGATGGGTAGGCTACAACACAGACCACAAGCGTCTACAGTAGCTCCTGTTTTATGGCTACGAAATAAAAAAGGCTGTGAAACACTCATCTTTAAAAAAAAAAAAAAAAAAAAATGTTCCAGCTCAGTAGATCAGGGTATATTTTAACTCAATTAGGTACCTACTCGGTAGATGAGCTGGTGAGATCAGGGAATATTCCAACTCAGTAGTCAGTAGGTGAGTGGGTGCCGGGTTTTCGCTACATAAAGATATTTAAATATGCCAGTCGTTACGCCAGCCTCCGTGGCGTAACGGCTTGTGACTACTGCCCGTACTCGAGAGATCCTGAGTTCGATTCCCGGTCGGAGCAGATTTTTCACACAGAAAATTCTGCTCCCTCCGTACATGTGAGGCTGGACTTTACGGCCCTACAAAGGCTGGTTTGGGTGAGGTTAAGGTGGGTAGCTGGTACGATTCCCAGCGAATGGAGGGAATCGTACTAATCGGGAACGTTAAATGAAATAGAATCGTTGGCGTTAGGTAGGGCATCTAGCCGTTAAAAATGTGCCAAAACCAACCAACCTCAACCATGAGGTTGAACAACGTCGACCCTTGCTCAAGCGGGATAAGACAGAGTAAAAAAGATAGATATTTAAATATGATTCGTTATAACATAGATTATTTTTGAGCTTCCGCATCACTATCTGTCCTGGTAGCTCAGTGGTAAAGGCGGCACTCTGTGAATCCAGCGATTCCAGAGATCACGGGTTCGAAACCCAGCCGGCACATGACAAGTTATCTTCCCATTTGGGATTTTTACCACATAATAATATGTCTTGGGCTTACTGCTGGAATAATGGGACTTTAGTAGTCATCCTAATCCGGCAGTACAAATAAGGCGATATTATTACTATTATTATTATCAGACGGAGTTTTAGCACCGCACTGATTTCCCTGCTCTGTGTTCTCAGGTACGGAGCCTACTCCTCGTCTCAGGTCTACTCCCCCCTGGACGTACAGCAGCTCATCCACTACGCCCATCTGAGGGGCGTCCGCGTGATCCTAGAGCTGGACGCCCCCGCCCACGCAGGCAATGGGTGGCAGTGGGGCCCCGGTATGGGCTGGGCGAGCTCGTGGTGTGCCACAAGGAACAACCCTGGCGGGCGAACTGTATTCAGCCACCGTGCGGGCAGCTCAACCCGATCAACCCGAATGTGTATGCGGTGCTGCGGGATGTGTATGCGGAGATGCTGGAGATGACGACGAGATACGGGGATGAGGTGTTTTCCCTATGGGGGCGGATGAGGTGGGTGAACATATTTATCCGTGTCACTCTGGGAGCCCAGTGGTCAAGGCGTTGCTCTGGTATTCCAGAACTCGCGAGTTCAGAACCCAGCCTGGTCATGACAAGTTAGATTTCTTCGGGATTTTGCATTTTTGACCACATAATAAGACGTCTTTGGCTTACTTATGGAATAATGAGACTTATTAGTCCTTGTCGGGCAGTATAAACAGGGCGAAATTATTATTATTTTATTTATTGTTAATATGAGATTCCTGTTGGAGGATAGACGGTAGAAAGGGTAAATTATTTTATCGTCTTGCTCACTGTCATAGGATAAATAATAATCGACAAAGGTCCTTTAAACGGTAGTCCATTAGTATGATGTATTGGGATTGCAGTATTTTACGTAATCATAGCATCCTTTAGTATAATTTTATTTTATCAGGTATTACATTCAGAATTATTTATTTATTTAAAATTTGGGCCTTTAAAAAAAACAAAAAAAATTTTT
>CM044961.1:15278672-15344029 GCA_024516035.1 Bactericera cockerelli
ATTTCTCTCATCAGCGGTCTGCACAAGGAAATACCTCTCACTGGCATTCAGTACAAGGAGAGTTTCTTGATTATATTGAGATACATCTATGGCTTGGGGCTCAATTTTTCAAAAATGAACAAAGCTGTTATGTGTGAAGTACTCCATCTGTGTGATACGTATGATCTCCCTGGATTCTACAAAGATCTTAAAAAATACATGTTGAAACTACAAGTTGAAGATTTCAATATTGATTCAATGGTGGCCATGCTAAATACAGCAAGGAAATTTGAACTGAAGGGATTGTATGATACACTTACCATTTTTGTGAATCAAAATGCAGAGCAACTTGTCAAGCACATACATTTTGTAGACTTAAACTTCAATATCTTACTATGTTTGCTGAAATCAAATTATTTTTATGTTTCTGAGTGTGATATTCTGAAAAGTGTGCTGAAATGGCACAGGTACGAGACCTTGAACAATAATCTTTACAAGGAAACAGTAGAGTATCTGCAGGGAAGGACAGATGATGAAAGTGATGTTGAGGATGAAGATGGTGAGGATGAAGCTGTACAAAGTGATAAAGATACACAAGCTGATTCTGGTGAATCTGGCTTCTCTCTAGATGATGCAGATCTTGGAAGCTGCTCTGATGACTTAGAAGATAAGGCAGCTGATGTGTTCAGTGGTCTTGATAGAGAAAAGTTGATTCTCAGAAACTGCGTCAGAATGCTAAAAGATGACAAGCCCAACATTTTCAATGAAAATATGATTGATAACTCAACCTTAAAAACTATGTTTTTAGAAAAAGTTTTGGAAACATTACTGTCACAAATCCGCCTCGCCCGACTTTCAGCACTGGACTTGTACGAGTTCAGAGCCAGCTATTGTGACTTGTATGGAAACTATAAAGAGAAGATCAAAAATGAAAAAAACTTCTTAATGACTAGAACCCCTCGGGTAGAACAAACAAGTGATACGTCTAAAGGAAAACTGTTTGATGTTTATAAAATATTTGGAGTACAACGTTGTTACTTAAGAGCTAATGACATGAATAAATCAGAGGAGACTTATACATACAAAGACTTGGTATTTACACTTTACCTTCAATTTCTGTGGGAAAATCCACAAGTGTACAAAATATTTTTTAATTGTTCATCTGATAAGCTTGAAAACTGGAAGTGCTCCATTCTGTGTCAAGTACGAATGCTCTCCAAGAAAACAGATTATCCAACAAGATTTTTGCCTGAGAAAGATATGTACAAGACAGTCTCATTTGATGCAAATAACTCTCAAGTAGAGGTTGGTACTCTGTCTTGGGACTCTACTGAACACTGGGAATCTTATGTGAATTTTGGAGAAGGCCCATCTCGTACATTCCAAGTCCATTTCCAAAGCATTCATGTGGAATTCACCTAAGATACAATTGAAACTAAAATAGTTTTTTGTGAAAATGAGTCCTACCTATTTTTTTTTTATTATTATTATTTAATGTTGTACAGAATGTACAGTCATGGAGTTATACTATTACTTCTGTAACACCTGAAAAGAAAACCAAATATGAACTTGATTCTTTGTAAAAAAAAAAAAAATACCTTAATATTACACCAATTATGAAATTTTAAGTTTTGAAATTACTTGAAATTTTATAAATTGTTCCACACTATGATCTTGCACAAAAATAAATCCACACATTCATGTAGTTATTACTTCCGAGAAATTTCTAATATTAGAAATCGGAAGTATTGTGTCCGTTTTTGTAAAAAAAAATATTTTTTTGCTCCGATTTCAATTTTTTTCATATTTCTGGACGTTTCATAACCTCCTGAGCAAATTTGGTTTTGTGTCGGTCTGTCTGTCTGTCTGTCTGTTAAAACGATTCCTTGTAACGCGCAAATCTCGGAAACTACTCGACCGACTTTGATGAAATTTTGTACACATCTAGGAGACATTCTGTAGATGGTCCCATTTTAAATTCATCGAATTCGTACTAGCGGCTCTGGGTGAAAGAGACCACCGCCTGACCACTAACTTTTTACTTAAATGCTTATATCTCGTGAACGGTACACCCGATTTTGATGAAATTTTGTAAGAATATGCATATTATTGTTTTACATAGGTTAATTATATTTATATTTAAATTAATTATAATTTGACTCTGATATTTAAGAAAATCCGAAATTTTGGACAATAAAGTCAAAAAATAAGAACCACAACTTGCCGATACAGAATTTTTTGTGGAATCTAGAATGTAGAAAAAACGGTTTTCTACCATATAAAACAAATTTGAAGAAAATCGGTTGAGCCGTTTCGGAAATACATGTAATTTAGTATAATAACTCAAAATTCGCACGTGTACACAATGTGAAACAATCACGAGGAAGTATTGTGTCCATAATTGGCAGTGTTTTTTTGTTGGTAGGTAGATCTAAATTTTTATCTTCTTCAATGAACCTTTTTCTTGTCTTTTTTGTTTTCCAAATTGTATATGATTACATTTTTCTGTTTGCAATATAATTTCTTTTTGTCTCAAATGCTGTTAAATATCATTATTTTAAAGTATTTTAACCATTTATAATAGGTATGTACCTATATGTTATACACAGGGCAAATAAGGAATATGATAGCTGAAATATTGAGACTTTTTTGAGACTCACTTCCAAAGATGTCATAATTGAGTATTGTGTAGTGAAGTGACTTGAGCCCACTAGTGTGACCCTAGAAAAATAATAACAAAATGGTGTAGCTTTTTTCTTTCTAAATGGGGATTCTTTTATTATTACGAAAGTTACCTGATACATTAAGGTTTTTTTTTAAGCTTATTAGGTAGAACAAAAAATATATACAGTAGAACACAATGAAATATAAAGAAAAACAAAAAGATTAAACAAATATACAAGAAAGAAAAAAAAAGAGAAATGTCCTACCTAAAGGGCGGGGTTATTGCCTGTGGCAATCTCTTCCACCCAACTCTTTTTTTTTCATTAGCAAAAAGGATTGATTAAGTTATTTTTAAGTTATCATTATTATAAAACAGTTACATATATCATTTAAGTTATAGTTCATCACAATTGTGATATTCTAACTACTCAAACTTGCTTTACTAAATATTTGCTTAACTTGAGACTTGAACCACCGACTCTAAAATCACAAGTGCACAGCCCTGTCGATCAAGTTATTGAGGTCAGTGGATTAATTAAATTTCCAATAGGTAGGCGCCGGCGGTGAATTCATTTGGTTGTAAGAGTGGGTGGGTGCTAAAACACAATAGTTTGAGAACTGCTCAACTATAGTGAAATGTCATCCGAATCTTTTTAACCCCAAAAGATAGATTATTATACTCGTAATATTCCTCACAGATTTCTAGTATTCCTAAAAAGTGCCTTTTTAACACTCAGCCAGGTTGACTACTACCGTTTTATTATAAAAATGGATTCAATATTCGTAAATCTGAATCATAGGGTGGCGTCATCGTGAACAATGGTAGCCAGACAGTGGAGTAATGACTTAGCCACTTCTACCACTGTCTATACAAGGAGGCTAATAATTAACAAGGGCCCACAGAACCAAGCCAATGCTGGTCTACTCCCTGTTTATAGTCCCCACCCAAAAATAGAATAAGAACCAAAAAAAATTGGCCGATTTCAACTTACCTCTTTGGTCCCTTGCCACGCGTCCCGGGGTTGCTAGGCAACAGAGGCTCGTGCTTCGCCTCCAAGGCCACGAGGTTGAAGATGCATTGGTTGCACAGGATGAGGGCCGCGTCCGACAACTCCTCCTTCTGGACGAGGGACAGAAGAGGCTCGAACAGCTGAAATGAAAAGTTCACAGGCTGCTGTTTATGTGGCACTAAGTGGGACCTATAAATTTTGTAACTTGGTGTAGCTTCTGATTGGGTTTTGAAGAAGAAGTAAATACTATGTAAAGTATGGCATTTTTTTTTTTTTTTAGTAACATATCTAGCTTGTATTATTTTGTAATATCTGTAAATCTGTCCTATTGTGTAGCTTTTTCCATTTTTTAATTTGTAAATCACTCTGTAAATTTTACTTTGTATCATGAAAGAATATAAGATATCCGTGACCATAGATGGTCCAAACGATAGTAAAAATAAAGCTGCTGTTTTATGGCTACAATGAAAATGGCTGTGAAACACTCATCTTTATTTTATTTATATTTTTAGCAATGTAATCCCCTCGGAAGTACAGAGTATTATTTCGAGGGGGAAAACACTTTGGCCATAACTCTTTAACGAAGCAAAATGCCCCACTGCAAGTTTCGCTCATATGATAGTCCACGGTGGGCTGAACCTACCCTCAAAATATTTGCATCTGTATACGGGACACCCTGTAGATGTAGGTCGGTTACCTGTTTATTGTTATAGATGTAGGTCGGTTACCTGTGTTGCTGTTATAGATGTAGGTCGGTTACCTGTGTTGCTGTTATAGATGTAGGTCGGTTACCTGTGTTGCTGTTATAGATGTAGGTCGGTTACCTGTTTGTTCTTATAGATGTAGGACGGTTACCTGTGTTGTTGTTATAGATGTAGGTCGGTTACCTGTGTTGCTGTTATAGATGTAGGGCGGTTACCTGTTTGTTGTTATAGATGTAGGTCGGTTACCTGTTTGTTGTTATAGATGTAGGTCGGTTACCTGTTTGTTGTTATAAATGTAGGTGGGTTACCTGTTTGTTGTTATAGATGTAGGTCGTTTACCTGTGTTGTTGTTATAGATGTAGGTCGGTTACCTGTTTATTGTTATAGATGTAGGTCGGTTACCTGTGTTGTTGTTAAAAATGTAGGTCGGTTACCTGTTTATTGTTATAGATGTAGGTCGGTTACCTGTGTTGCTGTTATAGATGTAGGTTGGTTACCTGTTTGTTGTTATATATGTAGGTCGATTACCTGTTTACTGTTATAGATGTAGGTCAGTTACCTGTGTTGCTGTTATAGATGTAGGTCGGTTACCTGTGTTGCTGTTATAGATGTAGGTCGGTTACCTGTTTGCTGTTATAGATGTAGGTCGGTTACCTGTTTTTCTTATAGATGTAGGACGGTTACCTGTGTTGTTGTTATAGATGTAGGTCGGTTACCTGTTTTTGTGTTATAGATGTAGGGCGGTTACCTGTTTGTTGTTATAGATGTAGGTCGGTTACCTGTTGTTGGTTATAGATGTAGGTCGGTTACCTGTTTGTTTTATAATGTAGGGGTTACCTGTTTGTTGTTATAGATGTAGGTCGTTTACCTGTGTTGTCTGTTATAGATGTAGGTCGGTTACCTGTTTTTGTTATAGATGTAGGTCGGTTACCTGTTTGTTGTTATAAATGTAGGTCGGTTACCTGTTTATTGTTATAGATGTAGGTCGGTTTACCTGTGTTGTTTTTATAGATGTAGTGTACCTGTTTGTATAATGTAGTCTACCTGTTTGTTGTTATAAATGTAGGTCGATTACCTGTTTATTGTTATAGATGTAGGTCGTTACCTGTGTTGCTGTTATAGATGTAGGTTGGTTACCTGTTTGTTTTATAGATGTAGGTCGATTACCTGTTTACTGTTATAGATGTAGGTCGTTACCTGTGTTGCTGTTATAGATGTAGGTCGGTTACCTGTTTGTTGTTATAGATGTAGGCGGTTACCTGTTTGTTGTTATAGATGTAGGTCGGTTACCTGTTTGCTGTTATAGATGTAGGTGCGGTTACCTGTTTGTTGTTATAGATGTAGGTCGTTACCTGTGTTGTTGTTATAGATGTAGGTCGGTTACCTGTTTAGTTGTTATAAATGTAGGTCGGTTACCTGTTTGTTGTTAAGATGTAGGTCGTTACCTGTGTTGTTGTTATAGATGTAGGTCGGTTACCTGTTTATTGTTATAGATGTAGGTCGGTTACCTGTGTTGTTGTTAAAAATGTAGGTCGGTTACCTGTTTATTGTTATAGATGTAGGTCGGTTACCTGTGTTGCTGTTATAGATGTAGGTTGGTTACCTGTTTGTTGTTTATATATGTAGGTCGATTACCTGTTTACTGTTATAGATGTAGGTCAGTTACCTGTTTGTTGTTATAGATGTAGGTCGGTTACCTGTTTATTTTATAGATGTAGGTCGTTACCTGTTTATTGTTATGGATGTAGGTAGGTCGGTTACCTGTTTATTGTTATAGATGTAGTCGGTTACCTGTGTTGCTGTTATAGATGTAGGTCGGTTACCTGTTTATTGTTATAGATGTAGGTCGGTTACCTGTTTGTTGTTATAGATGTAGGTGCCTGAGATGGTGAGCGGCCAGTACAGGGTCTGTCTCTCTAGCTTGCTCCTCATCTTGTCGCCCAGCCTCTCCCCCGCAGGCACGCGTCGGCCCCCCATCAGCTTGTTACTACGCATCAGGATGCCGAAATCTGGCGAGAAATGAGAGACGTTTTTTTTTTTTTTTTTTTTTTTTTTTTTACAAATGTACGACTTTGCCATGAAAAGTAGTCACCGTGGCAGAGTGAGTTAGCGCGCTAGGCATTGGACGCACGGTGACCTGGGTTCGATCCCCAGCGGGGCAGAAATTTTTCTGCTCTGTATGTTCGGGGACCTCGTGAGGAAAAATGAGTAGTTACTTGTATGAGTAACGACCAGTGGCGGCATTACTAGAGTAAAAGGAAATTAATGTAAGAGAATAATTCGAAAAGTAAAGGAGGCTCTTAGTAATGCTGCGTTACCCACAAAAATTGTGAAGAAGCCTTGTGCTTCACAAAAAATAAAACCATACTATTACTAGTACTTTGCCATGAAATATTCGTAAGAATGGTTATCATTGTCAATGTACTTCTAGACTCACTTCACATCAAAACTTTTTTTTTTGGCAAGTCTTTTTTTAAGCCTGGCTTGACGTTGCTTAACTTCAGTGACAGAACGAGATTTGGTGTATTCAACGTGCCATCGACGCTGACATGGGAAGTTTCCAATTGTGATCCTATGCTATTGAAAGCACAAAGTCATTTCAATGGACGTTTCGCGTATTGTACTCAATTTCAAAAATGTCAGAACCCTTAGTTCCCGGAATTTGTTAATTACTTATTCTACATTAAACTTTATATTAAAAGTTAATAGCATCAAAATTTACAACATAAAATTCTACTAGGTTAGCAAACAAGAGTGACACAATATTACTCAAACTTGCTTTACTAAAAATCTTTGCTGGATTAGGGACTCGAACCACCGACCTCCGTTACGAGTGGCATGTTTTTTGGACTCTTGGAAGTTTCAATAGAATGCTGCCCTAGTGTGATCCTACATAATAATATAAATATGCTATTTCAAATAGACAGTTCAAATATGAAATGCTTAATTCGTAGGCATTTCAAAGGTCATCCTCCAGTAGTATAGAACATACCTGTTATTCTATAATCAGTCACTCTGCCTCCATATCCCTCACTGATGGAGGGGGGATCCTCCAGTATAGAACATACCTGTTATTCTATAATCAGTCACTCTGCCTCCATATCCCTCACTGATGGAGGGGGGATCCTCCAGTATAGAACATACCTGTTATTCTATAATCAGTCACTCTGCCTCCATATCCCTCACTGATGGAGGGGGGATCCTCCAGTATAGAACATACCTGTTATTCTATAATCAGTCACTCTTCCTCCATATCCCTCACTGATGGAGGGGGGATCCTCCAGTATAGAACATACCTGTTATTCTATAATCAGTCACCCTCCCTCCATATCCCTCACTGATGGAGGGGGGATCCTCCAGTATAGAACATACCTGTTATTCTATAATCAGTCACTCTGCCTCCATATCCCTCACTGATGGAGGGGGGATCCTCCAGTATAGAACATACCTGTTATTCTATAATCAGTCACTCTGCCTCCATATCCCTCACTGATGGAGGGGGGATCCTCCAGTATAGAACATACCTGTTATTCTATAATCAGTCACCCTGCCTCCATATCCCTCACTGATGGAGGGGGATCCTCCAGTATAGACCGACCCGTGGCGAGAGTGTGCATGAATATGTCGCCCCCATGCGATGTGAGGATGTGAGAGATCACTTTGCCACCTGAGGAAGGAGAAGAATAACAATGAACCAATACTTATACAGTCTGCTTCGGACTTGCGACTTAACGCAGTTAAAACTGGCAGGCCCGTATTTTTGAACGACCCTAAAACAAATTTAGTGTGAGTGGTCCGGATACGCATGCGCAGTGAATCATATCAGCCACAGAGACAGAATTTATTTTGAACTTAAGTCTTGAACGCTTCTCACAAATCTTGAGTGCTGCTCAGCGCATGAGCAGAAAGCAGTCGATCACAACATTTTCCCATTTCAGCCAGAAAGATGTATATATAAATATACATAAACAGCACGTTTCTTTGCATTTCCAATCAGCTGACCCTAAAAATGAATGAAATTTGTTGAAATTCTGAAGTGTCGGAAATCGGCACTTTACAACTGCCGGTGATTTCTCATCGGTATTTTTGAAATTCGTGAAGACACATTATACTATTTTTTGCAAGTGATTTTACTTCCTTAATATTATTGTATTTCATTTATTTAACAAATATAATTATATCCTTTTCAACAAATTTCATAATTATACTGGCAATATTCGAGAATCAAACAAAACGCTAATTTTGCACCGCCAAGAAAGAAAGAAAACCTTTTTTATATACCTACGTATCCATGTATTTACTTTGGAAAGACGAACATCTTTCAAGAGATATCCTTAATTTGGCCTAATAGAACCTGAAGGACAAGCAAGACATCTGATGAAGAAAAAAGTTTGCTAACAAGTAGTTTCGACAAACTAATTTACAATAGACATGTTGTATAATTATATTGAAAGTTAAATATTTGTCATTATTAATAATATTCTAAATATTAAGAAAATTATTATAATAATATATATCTTTTAATCAAGTATCTGCAAAAAAATATTTTTACTGTACCCTCCTCATTTTAGGACAAAGGTAGCATTTACCTATCTCGTTTTTTTCATATTACGACGGGGGTTTTACCCTCCGATCGTAGGAAACATACAAACTTTCTACCCACATTAACTTCAGCCAGCCTGGGTTGGGCCGAAATGCCAGCATCACGAAGTCTTCACCCGGACGTTGTTGATTAACTTTGGTAGTCCCACGAGAACAGGTGCATTCACCGCGCAATCAACGCTGGCTCTATCTGTTTTTTTTTTGTTTTTTTTTTTTAAGTGGGGTTTAACGTCGCTTTCAACTGCCATGGTCATATCACGACGGGGGTTTTACCCTCCATTCGCAGGAAACTCACAAACCTTCTACTCACATTGACCTCACCCAGCCTGAGTGGGGCCGGGAAAAGCCAGCGTCACGAGAATTAGAATTTGAATGGTCACCCATCCAAGTCTTAACCTCGCTGGATGTCGCTTAACTTCGGTGTTCTGAAGGGAACCGGTGTATTCAACATGCCATCGACGCTGGCTCTATCTGGTTTATTTGTGATGTTATATCACAACGTATGTCAGGTGATTGACGAAATTTCAAGTAACATATTCATTTTTTATTCTCGTATTTCACAAGTGTTCGTCTCTACCAATACTCATTTTTCCTCTCAAGATATTAGTGAACCACGTAACATCCAAAATACAGATATAAAAAAGTCTAATTCCTCCGGAATTCGAACTCAGCTCATTTCAATGTATGTCTGGTGCGCTAGACCACTCAGACACTGGACTCCTGACACCGTCGAGCATAAAAAGTATTTGAAGGGCTCGGGAAATCATAAATAATGAGTACATTTTTTAGATACCTGTGTAGAAAATATGTAGAATGCAAAACATTGAAAAGAGAACATTGGATATGTGATAAAACAATGAATTAACAATTTTTTTTATTAATAAATTAATTCAATTATTGAACAATAGATAGCACAGTCTGAGTTGGACCGGGAATAGCTAGCATCAAGATTGTCCAAAATTTAGATAGTCACCCATCCAAGGCCTAAATTCGCTGGTCGTTGCTTGACATCATTGACAGTACGAAAACTGGTGAACTCAACGTGTCATCGACACTCCTATCGACTCACAACGTGCCTATGAGATATAAATTGTAGGTACTTCTTTCGCTGAGAAGGCTGAGATGGGAATAGTAATAATTATTTTCAATTTGGCTTCCATCTCGGAAAAAAACTTGTTTAAACTCTTCAAAATGATAAAGAAATTTAAAACTATTAAACAACAAGAATCACCAGACAAAAATTATTTTTGAAAAGATTAGAAAATGTAAACAATAACACAAATGATTTTCACACAGAGGTGATAATACCCTCTGTGTGAAATGGGCCATATTCAAAGAAAAATAGTAATTGCTCGTGAGCAAAGAAAAAGTTTGCAAGCTTTATTTTTAGCTTTGTGATGTACATATATCTTTTACTTCCATAGATACAAAAGCTTTTGATATTTGATAAAAGAAAAAACTCTTTATTGCACTCAAAACTCTTTTATTATAGATCGAAGCAACTCCTTTGGATTTCTTTTAAATAGGGCCCAATATTGCGTCTGTGCGGAAACTGAATCGAGAGAAACTGAGTCACAATTTGTGTACTTGATTGGCCAGAAAATTTTCAAAATCCCGACGGTTGTCCCTAAAGTAGTTTTAGGGACGTTCAAAAATACGGGCCTAAGGCATCATATCTCACGCAAGCCTGGCCATTCAGAGGGGGAATGCAGTCAGCATTGCAGGTTCATTCCCTTTCACGAATTCTCTGAATGAATGAAGTGTTTATCCTATAGTTAAAGTTAAAATAAAAATAATCCATTGTCTGAGACACATCTAAGCAATTCACATCTATACCCAGCCTGGGTAAGCCGAGGGTTTTTCTCTTATATCTAGGTATTTCTTATAAAGAGATAATTTTTTCCGGAAGAGAGGTAAATTGAGCCTAAATATTGTTCTCTTACATCGAGTTTCTCTTAAATTCCGGTTCGACTGTATTTTTTTATTTATATATATATACATACCTACATACACACGCAATAATACTATCGCATGTACGTGTTTAATTTTTTTTTTTTTTTTTGGTAGAGGAATGTTTTATTTAGTATTATTAAATATAAAAAACTTGTCCCAGGGACCGTCCTTCCGGAAGGAAACCGAGGATGCAAGAAGCATTGTTTAATAGCTTTACTTATAAAGCTTTTTAAGATTTTCTATAATTATTATTCTCTCTCTTACTCTGTCTTATCCCGCTTAAGCAGGGTCGACGTTGTTCAACCTCATGGTTGAGGTTGGTTGGTTTTGGCACATTTTTACGGATGGATGCCTTTCCTAACGCCAACGATTCTACTTGATTTAACGTCCTGGATTAGGACGGGGGTTTTACCCTCCATTCGCTGGGAATCGTACCAGCTACCCACATTATTATGTGGGTAGCTGGTACGTATTATTATGATGATGTAAATAAACGGAAATCATCTCACCAACGCGTCGCATCATCTCCAGGTTGACGGAGCGCCCGTTGAGCAGGAAGTGGATGAGGCAGGAGGAGGGGCGGGAGTTCACCTCCACGGGGGTGACCCGGTGCATGCAGGACACGGCGTGCATCTCCGCCAGGGTGCTGCGGGGGGTGCACCAGCGCAGCGTGATGGTGGAGTAGGACTGGCCCGGCCTGGGGGCGCGGATCTGGTTGATGTCCGCCACGTTGCCTGGAGGGGGGGGGGGTCGAGAGTGAAAGGGTCACGACAAATGTCATGGGATAAAAGTTGTTATTTTATTCCCATTCCCATCAAGCTGAAATTGTTTTATTCATATTTATTCCAAAAAATGTCACTTGTAATCCAGAGAGGAAATTGCTCAAGTATTCTGAGTACTTTGCCCTCTGGATTGCAAATGGCAGAAATTTATTATCTGTAAAATAAAATAAATAAAAATTAATGACACATGTTACTTAAGCAAAACAAAAAAATTACCATCAATCAAAGCTGAAAATTTTAGCTATTTTTTTTAAGTTATCATATTTGTGTTAATCACTTTCGTGATATCACAACTACTCAAACTCGTTTTACTAAATCTACGCTGAAAATTTTAGGTATGTTCAATGCATACTTAAAATTTACTAGTCGAGTGGTTAACGCGCTAGTCTGGTAATCTAGGTAGCGTAGGGCCGTTGATTCGAATCCCACCCAGTGCATGATTTTTTCCTCATTCATTTGAGTTTGTGACCACATAATACTAACACTTTGTACGCCACGTCGCTCAATATGAGCGACAGCGAAAAATAAAGTCAACTAAAATACAAAAACAGAGGTAACGTCGCACATATTGAGAGACAATCCTTTGTATCGTGGCCTCGGGGGAAAATCACGATTTTGGGCTTGGCGTACAAAGTGTTAAGACTCTGAGGGTTATGTTGTACAAAATGTTCTAACCTCGCATGGTGGTTACCTTCCACTAAAGAGTGTTATTATTAATTTACAATTTCAAATCTGATACAATGTAAAATTTGAAGTCAGGTTTGAATTTGAAGTACAATGTAAAACAACTGATGGCATAAAACTGACCAAGCTAGAGGATGGTTTGTAGTCAAAAACATACGATATGAGGAACTCAGAAAACGGGATTTAATAATAAACAAAAGGTTTAGTACCAAGATAACTTGGCCGCAAACAAGATATGACTGCATTCATTGGCTAAAAGTTTTTGGATAGGAGTTTTGCAACTTGGCCCTTTTTTCAAAGGAAAAACTACCTTTGAATTGTGGGATTAAAATTAATGCTTAGGACTAGATACTTTTCACCAGAAGATTAACATTACCTTTAAGCAGGGCAGCATGCACCTCGCTGGGGTGGAAGATTTCCACGTCGTAGTTGGCTGAGCTGTTGGCGTTCTGTTCTTCTTTCATGGGGATCCCAGTGACGGTGGTGGAGGCTAGGTCGTAGTGGATCTGGATCAGGTGGGAGAGCTTGTTGGATAGCTCTGGGCCCGCCTTCACGCAATGAAGTTCTGAGGGGAAACATGTAAAAATTATGCAATGAAGCTCTGAGGGGAAACATGTAAAAATTACGTAATGAAACTCTGAAGGGAAACATGTGAAAAATTACGCAATGAAGTTCTGTGGGGAAACATGTAAAAATTATGCAATGGAGCTCTGAGGAGAAATATGTAAGCAAATTTATAAGTGAAAAACAAAAAAATTATGACTTAAGGGTAAGTAAACAAATCACGAATGACCACATCAATACTGACATATTACTACTATTTTCATTTTTTTATTAGAAATTATTATTGGGTTCTATTATTAATTTCTTGTTAATATTACCAGTGGAGAGTACAGAAGAGTAGGGAGTCTCAGAGTACTGCATGTTGTACATAGTATTCACATGCTTAGCACTGCACGGGAACACATTGATAATGACCAGATGGCACGAGTGTACGGGAAACATATTTTCGGATCCCGACGCCATTTTGTTTTTGTTTAGGAGCTCGTTGTGGAAGAGGGTTTTGAATTTCTCCACTGAGCCAGGGTCAGGACAGCTAGTAATGCAGAGGATGCGACATCTGTTGAGGATTTTGGTTTGTGATTCTGATGCACCTGACAGAAACATTACATTATTTGGTGATCTTAACTCTGATTGGGGTACTATAACAGGGAGTAGAATAGAATAGAATAGAAATTACCTTGTTTATACTGCCGAGGTGAGACTGAAAAGTCCCTTTATTCCAGCAGTCTAAACAAGGTCTCTTGTTTATTTTCAAATTTAAATACACATTTTGTACATACATTTAATATTCTTAAGTTTACATACATAAAAAAACCTTGCTTAGGTTAGAAAAAAAAGAAGATAATAATAATAATAAAATAATAATGAATAAAAATAATAAAAAAGAAAATGTAGAAAATAAAAATAAGATATATTAACAAAAAAAAAAAAAAAAAAAAAAAAAAATCTGAACAAGCATACAAACGAGCAGACAAGCATTCAATCAATCATTCATACTAACACTCATACAGTGAAAGGTGATGGTATCACCAGTAATTCTGCTTAAGGATAGGATTAAAGGGATAGGGACAGGAGAGGAAGAGAGAGATAAAAAAAAAAAAAGGATTAAAGGGTAAGGTGACCTTCGCTGACAGCTAGCAGTAATGAGGTTTTGAAAGAATAAGGAGATAGAGAGCTAAGGGTTAGATATGGTACTTTGTTCCAGAGATTTATAGAGTGAATATAAAAGGAATTAGAGTATGAGGCACTGTTGTGAGGAGGGACTTCAAGTAGTAGGTCATGGGATCTGGGAGTTACTCTGGATACAATTGAGGAGCGGAATTTGTATTGAGTAAAGAGGTAAGAGGGACATTGTGTGGAGAGGATTTTAAACAGAAAGCAGAGAGTCAGTATTTTCCTCCTTACCTCAACCCTAAGCAATCGAGCCCTGTTGAAATATGGAGTGATATGCTCCCAGCGTTTGGCATTGTAAATGTACCGCACACATGCATTCTGAGCTCGCTGTATTCTTGTAGATTGAATTTCAGTGAGCCCATTCAGCAGAGGTGCGCAGTACTCAAACATGGGTAGAGCATAACACTTGACCAGGAGTAGTCTGGTATTTTGGGAAGTAAAGTTTTTAATGCGCTTTAATGTCCAAAGGGCCCTGAATACCTTTTTTCTTATATTTGTGGCCTCAGATTCCCAGCTAAGCGACTTATCAAACATTATACCCAAATTTTTTGTAGAATCAACGAGCTGAACCGTATTGCCATCCACTTCAATGTTCGGAATGGGAAACGAGATGAGTCGACGAACTCCTGTACTACATATAAGCATAACTTTGGTTTTGATAGGGTTAATTATAAGACAGTTTTTCTTGGCCCAAAGCATAAGTTGCTGAATCTCAGCGTTGACAGTAGCGATCGTCTGATGAAGAGCGACCACTTTGGAAGATAAGTATATCTGGAGATCGTCGGCGTAGAGATGATAATTGCAAGCCTTAAAACAGCTAGAGATGTCGTTTATAAAAAGACTAAAAAGAAGTGGGCCTAGTACAGACCCTTGCGGTACACCAGAAAGGACGGGTTTCCACTCAGATCGATTATTATCGGGTCCCAGCACGCATTGGGTACGACCAGTGAGGTAAGACTCCAGCCATTTGATTACGCTCTCACTGAAGCCAAAATATTTTAGCTTTGCCAGTAATATATTGTGAGAGACAAGGTCAAACGCTTTGCTGAAGTCAAAAAGTACAAGAATAGAGGCTTTCGTGTCGTCCATGGAGGCCTGAATGTCGCCAGAAACTTTCAGGAGTGCACTACACGTACTATGACCAGACCGAAATCCAGATTGGAAGGCATTGAAAAGGTTGTGCTGATTAAGGTGAGATACGATTTGATGACTTATGAGCCGTTCCAGGACCTTCGACAAAGAACATAAAAGACTAATAGGACGGTAATCAGAGGCGCTTGTAGGGTTCTTGACTTTTGGTAAAGGTCGTATAAGGGCTCGTTTCCAGAGGTCGGGAAACACCTGCTCCTTAATTGAAAAATTGAAAATGTGAAGAATAATTGGAGCAACAATATCTAACATTCTGGTGAGAAAGTTGAGCGGAATTTGGTCATAGCCTATAGAAGAAGGATGTCCTTTTTTAAGACATTTAATTAAATCAGTCTGGGAGAATTCTTGAAAGTCCAAGTTGACACCTTCGGGTGCGGGAATACTAGAGTAATGTGAAGAAGTAGAATGAACAAGAGATGGAAGGGGTTGAGGTACTGATGAAAAAGACTCCACAAGTTCATCAGGACTAAGAAGAATGTCACAATCCTTAGTTTTAGGTAAGATCTTCTTCACATTTTTATGAAATTCGTCCTGGGTCAATTGTGCGGGGAATAAAGAATGGGCGTAGCGCATTTTGGCATTTCGAATCATTTGTTTGGCTTTGTTACGTAATTCAGAGAATATTTGAAAGTTAACAGATGACTTACTCTGCACAAATTTGCGTCTAGCCCGATCCCGACGATTAAGCATGTTGCGGATCTCTTGCGACATCCAGGGAGAGGGCCTCTGTTTAGCTAAAAAGGTTTGGAGTGGAGCATGCTTATCAAACAGAAGAATGACGAGATTATTGAACTCGAGGATTTTGGAGTTTATATCGGGGAGAGAGTAGATTGAGTTCCAATCGACAGACCTAGCCTCTAGCATGAACTGATCAGGGTCGAAATGTTTAAAGTTGCGACAAGTGATAAGTTTGGGTCGGGGCCTAGATGAATAAATGTTGTATACTAAATAGATCAGATCATGATCGGAACTGCCGATTGGTAACTTTCCATGAGTAAGTACATTCTTTTCGTCACCTACCACCATGAGGTCAAGAAGAGAATGTGAGTTGATAAAGTGACAAGTAGTGTCAGTAGGAAGAATACAGAGATTAAGAGAAGAAAAACGATTTTTTAGCTGAACACTGTGTAGAGAGGTGGTAGAAAGATCCACATTAAAGTCTCCTAATATGAAGCTATGATGGTATTTTGGCAAGTAATATTCAAATTCTTCTTCAAATCTATCCAAGGATCCAGATTTCACTGGTGGAGGATCATAAACAGTAGCGATAAGCAGTTTAGATGAGTCGACTAGAACCTCTAAGATAATAAATTCAGTCGTGTGCAGACTGTTCGGAGTAGAATGGGGCGAAGAAGATAGAACCTTGAATGAAAATGTGTCATTTAGGTAGATGGCAATTCCACCCCCACCCCTACCTACCCGATCATGTCTAATAACTCGATAGCCCGGGATTGAGATTTCTGAATCACTAATAGAAGGATCGAGCCAGCTTTCTGTAACACATATGATGTCAAGACCGGTCCCCGATACGATACTTTGAAGTTCAGGAAATTTAGTTGGGGGGCGCATGGAGCGTGCGTTAACATGGGCTACTTTGAGTTTTCCCCCGGAAGGTGTTAGGATATTCTTCAGTATCGTACCGGTCGCCGGAGCCGCTAATATGTGGACATCAGCTGACTCAGAGGAGGATGAGGAGTTGAGGGAGCAGTCAGCGAATGGGCGGTCGTACCCACTTAGGTTATGTAGAGGGAATGATAGTTAGGATTTAGAAGGAGGAAGGCAGGTAGAGGGGAGAGGAAAGGATGCAGAAGTTTACAGCAGGACCACCACTTTTCCCACACACAAACACACACATAACATACACACATACGTACCGTAATACTAATACCCAACCACCCTTTATTTTAAGATTACCAGAGAGTATTTAACTATATTTGCACATAAGAGTAATGTAGTTGCATTTTGTAACTGACTCCGACACATAAACAAAGATATAGTGTCGAGTAGAGATAAATATATTACATACTGAATACAGATCATGAGAGTGTGCGCCACTGGTGACTCATCGGTGACAGTTAACAAAAAATTACGTGTAAATTCGTAATCAGATCCCCAAAATCATTGGGTCCGATGTGTCACAAACCCGTTGGCAGAAGTGGAACCCCCCAAAATACCTGCACATTGGGACTGAGTTCCAAAATGTTGAAGAAATCAAGAAAAGTTGTCACAGTTAACCCCTAATATATTTTTTTTTTTTTTTTTTTTAATCTAAGAAAAACATCCTCTCTATTTTTTTTTTAAGTTTCTTAAAATATATAATATATATTAATTTTATAATTAACCAATCCTAAGTGACGGCCTTTGGGGACGCTTTTGGCAGCGCCAGAGTTCGACCGATCTCGACCAATATTAACTTCAGTACAAGTTTCGTGGTTGTGCGGTACACAATATAAATATAAAATTCCATACCAAATTTGAAGTCTCTAACTCCTACCGTTCTGGAGATATCCTGTTCACGGACACACGAACGCTCGGACCAATGGCCGCAAGCAATCTTTTTAATTAACCTGGCCATGATGCGTCCAGAAATGCGAAAAACTGGGCAAATTAAACCTTCGACGTACACAACACTTTTCGCATTATATGATAAGGAACTTAAAAAATAATGAAAACGTGTAAGTATGATTCAAGAGTATGTCACCATGAATCAGTTTCACATTTATATTAATAATAACACTCTTCAGTGGAAGGCAACCACCAGGTGAGAGGTCAATGCTCAAAGCATTCTCCACCACCCAGACCTCAGAGTCACAAACTCAAATTAAGAAGGAAAAGTTGATGCACTGGGTGGGACTCGAACCAACGGACCCCCACACCACCCGGATCACCAGACTAGCGCCACCACTTGACTACCAGTGTACTAACAAAAAAGAAAAAAAAAAAAAAAAAAGAGAGATTTCAAAAAGAGAGATTTTTTGTGCCTTGTCTGGAGATTGAACCACAGTACTACAGGTTAGAATTCCAATATTTTAATTGATCGAGTCATTGTAGACAATTTGAAGACGAGCCTACCTATAGCGTTATGTTTGTACGAGTACCTATTGTGTGCACTTACATAAATATTTTACATATCAGCATGAGATAGTAAAATGGAGTAAATTTGATAATGTAGTAAACAAAAAAGATTAGGGAGGGCCTAATAATAGGATGGGTGTGGTTAAATAACATTAATCGTTCAGAATCAGTTACAAATAAAGATTAGCATAACAAAATTTCAATGTTTTACCAAGTAGAAGGTAGCACTTCAGACTTCAAATAGTGAATGAAAGAAAGTAAATAAATAAATCAAACCAAATTTAAATTGCATAATTTTTATAGGCAGTACCATTAGTGCGAAATGAGTCTGATGTATTCTTAGTGCACGAGGAAGAGTACCTAGCAAAAAATTCTCATCTATAAAATATTATTATTGTATCTAAATAAAAGACTTGTAATTATAATAATGTAAATATCTATTTTACTGTTTTTAAATAGTCCAGCACTGCCATGGACTTAACTTCAACAGCCTTGGACTCCGGGGTATCATCTTTTTTCAGGAATATTTTACCTCCTTTAACCCATACGTATGTGAAGTTGTAGTTTTTTTTCACCATACGGGCTTGGTAGTACAGGTGAGAGCGGTGTGATGTGAGGTGCTCACTAACATAGATATTACCCGTGGAAGTTTGACCTATATCAGCGAGCTTGAACTTCTTTTTCCTTGCTAGAAGAACGAAGCTGTCGCGCAGAGGCCGCGTCTTCACCTGCACCAGGATGGAAGGAGCCCTGTTGGTGTTCACTTTCCGGGGCGGGAGTCGATGGATCGCCTCGATGTCGTTTGGGTCGATGTTCATATTTAGGGCCTGGCCCATACGGAGGAACAGTGAGCTGAGGTTTTCACCGGGGGCCGGAGGTACACCATCGATGATCAGGTTTCTGTTGCGGGCGTACTGCCGCATCTCCTCCAGCTCCTCCTTCACCAGGCTCAGCTCAGAGTCAGAACCCGCACCCGCAGGCCCCGCGGCCTTGAGCTGCTCCAGCTCTGTCCTGAGCGCCGCCACCTCCGCTGAGACGCCCGCTGCACCCGCCGGATCGGACTTCAACCCTTCAAGCTCCGCCTTGAGAGCCGCCACCTCACTCCTCATTGTCTGGAACTCTTTCAGCGCATTCGCAACACTCTTCTCATGCGCCAACAGCTTTGTCTCCAGCCCCGCGAACTGAGCTTTGGTACCCTCGTCCATATTCTTGATTGTTTGGTTGACTATATTGATGTTCTCCTGGGTGCTATTGTTGGTTTTGATTAGAGTGGTGATCATGCGCCTCTCCATTTCTATGAGGAGCTTGGTGAGGACCTCGATGGTCAGGGGGGCCCGCTCGGCACTCTTGGATCTGGTGGTGGTGCCCTGGGTACTTAGGCCGGCGTCTGCTAAGATTTGAGCGAAGGCTTCGTTGTTCCTCTCTTCGTCATTACTGCTTTTATCGCCTGGCATCTTTTCAATTTCAATTTGTAAACAAATAAATAAATTTATAAAATGTTGTTGGTAAACAAAGATAACGGACACAATGAGAATTTAAACAGAAGTTGGGTGTGTCGGGGGCGTATTAATTACTGAGACATGTCATATGACATTTTATAGAAATAGCAATCAAGTAATAATTAGTGAGCTAAGGGGAAGTAATGTTTTTAGTTAACTTGTTGCTAAGTTTATCGTAGTTACATAATAATAATGATTTAATAAATTTGAGATTTATTTTAAGGTTAGGAAATTGACTGTCAATTTCTTCAATTTTCCCAATAAGTCAGCCCGAGATCGTGCGTAACACGTAAAGTGAAATAAAAACAGACCTAAAAAGAATGTCTATGCAAAAAGTCACGTTGTAAAAGTCACTGCTTTAATTTATAACTGAAAAATTAGAGCACTAAAAAAAACCGTGCACACATCGAATCGAACGGAGGGGAACTAGTGTAGAGTGTAGGGGGAGGGGAACTAGTGTAGAACGGAGGGGAGTAGATTTTATTAGCCTAAGAGTTAGTTAACAAGAAGTCAGGCTGTACAAATATTATTCTGTGCATGTAAAATAGGCAGAGATACCTATTTTACGGTGGTGAAAAAGCTGTAAGAGGTGAAAAAGCTGTAAAAAAGCAGATCAAATGTCTGGGCTCAATTTCATGTTGACAGATTCTATTATTTTGAATGGCTCAATTTTTTCAATCAAGTGCAAACTTTATGAACTAATTTTCTCAATATGTAAAATCCATTTACATTAATTTATTAAAAATCAACACAGCTCCAAAACAGCTGAGCTAAATGACTCTCAAGTTGGCCCAGAGTTTCCTTTGGGTATGTAGGTGCATACTAGGATTTTTGAAAATCCCAAATAGAACACCAGCCACATAGTGCCGGGGTTCAAGCTAGTTTGATCATACTTACTTGTGTTGTGTTTACTTGGAGTACTGGGGTCTTGCTTGAGCTTTTCAGACTGAAGGGCTGTGGGTTCACACATAGCTTCCAGAGCTGAGCACACTCCATACATCATGGAACATTCTGAGAAGGAAATAGAGTTAAAACTAATAATTATTCCAGGTACAAGAGATTTTTTATAGCTTTAGATACATTCACGGTGATATATATTTCCAGATCCAATGTTTAGATGCCTTCTATGTCCAATGATTTAATGTATTGCTTTAATAAAGTATTGGTTATCAAAAGGAGAGTCACACTTCAATAAATAAAAAAAATTAACATGAGAAATTTTGGGAAAGGTTCAATGAAAGAAGAAGAAATTAGGTCCTGATGTATACTTTTTAAAAGTTAACTACCTGATTTCTGTCTAGGAGGATGGGAACCAATGGTAGTCAAGGATTGAACACAGTGCACCAGATTCTGCTCCTCCTGAGCCCAACTATTGAGACACTGAGCTTGTGCATCACTGAGGATGACCCGAATCAACTTGCGGTCTGTAAGAAAAGTAGTTTTTATTACAAAAATGGATTTTATTGAAAGCATTATGAGTTATAATAATTTATATTTGAAAATATACATTTAACATACAATGAGTTGGTACCTATTTAAATTAATTTATCATTTACTACACCGACTGAGCAAGTAGATCTAGCTTTGATAGCTGGTGCAGTTAATTATTTTCTTAAATAAATAAGTAAGTATTTTTAATTTATATCAACTCACCAGGAAATAAATCCCAAACTATACGGCAATATTCAAACACAGCCTCAATTGTACAAGTCCAAAGGGACTTTGAAATAGGTGCTATGGGTATGAAGCCTGGACCCCTGGATTTATCAGCCGCATCCAATTCAATGGGGTATTCACTGGATATACTGAAGTATGGGGAATGGTCCAAAACAAATATTGTCTTGTGATTGGCAGGGTACAATTTGTTGACTAGTGTTGAAGACATGACTTGTATGTAGGGTTATATTCTGTACCTATGTGAACCTGGAAGATAGTTGAGACTTAGAACAAATTAAAAAATACAGTTGAATGTGAATATCAGAGAACTCAAGGGACTGGATTTTTTCTCTTAAATCCAGGATTTTCTTATAAAGAGGTTATTTTTTTATATACAGAGACAAATGTGTTCTCGTATGTCTACGTTTAACTATGTAGGTACCTCATAATAAAGGAAATATGTTAATAAATGGAACATAAATAGGTATTTACCTATTTATAACACTTGCATTTAAAAAAAAAACCATAATATCTAATACAGTTAAAGTCTTTTCCTAAAGGATTTGATGAGAGGAATCATGCAGATTGATTTCTTTCACCTATCTCAACTGCGGGTACCTACCTTGTTTCTTACTTTGTTGATAGTCTACTGAAAACCTTGTAATGTAGCTAGACAATTCAGCAATCTTGCTATCCCACTGCTAGAGCTAGACAATATTTTCCCTCATAAGATAGTTAGACGGATTAACACGGTTAACTTACGAGAGTGAGCAAATACAAATACCTATTGTTTGGCTAGAAATTCCTCCTGTGCTTCATTCTTCCCAGGATATGGAATTTGGTGAAGAAAATAGGTATAAATATTTTTAGGTGTTGGATGCTTTGAACAAATACCTATCAATCTCTTATGAGCCTAGAAATTCTAGAAAAGGAACAATAATCTAGATAATACAGCATTTCTGAATATTTTTAATTTTAAAACTTTTTAAAAAAAATTTAAATAACAAAAATTGAATGTAGATTTTAAAGAATTTCGAAAATTCCTGCTTCTATTAGAAACGCCTTACTATTTTCCAATATTTGTGGTTATGCAATGTGTTTAACTGATATGGTAAAATCAAAGTGCAAATCTCGCCGATCTCAACCAATCCTCCACAAAAAACTTTTTTTTTACTACCTAACTGATATCTATAATATAGGTAAGTACCTGGGTACCTTTTTTATGAACATTAATAAAAGAGATGTCTATAACAATCAAAGTTCTTGCCCCATAGGTACCTTAGTTCGTTGATTTAATTGATTTTCATTTCTTCATCACCATGGCAACCAATATGTAAACAAAAGGGACAAAAATATCAAAATAAAGAAGCTGACAGTCCTGACCCGATATTACTAGGTACAATTTTCTATATTACCAAAGTAGCAATAGAATACCACTATTAATCGTTTTATCGTATATTTTTTAGCTCTTCTATACAAAATTCAATAAAGTTTAGTTAACCTACACCCTTACTAAAAATGTTCCCTCCTTGCGCAAAATGTCGATTTCGTGGAAATTAACAACGGTCGGTATTTAGTTAGATAGCAAACAGCCAGATAATTATGACATCATCTAATACGACACCCGCAAAACTTGTCATTGTTGGTAAGTTAAGTAGTAAGTAGGTACTGTAATAGATATGTTATAGAGTTAGCATAAAGTATCACCCCGCCCCTTGTATCTCGAGAACCACTCATGATATCGAGAAGCGGTAGTATAAGTGTTGCCTCATTTTTTAACCCTTTCAACCCGACTTTTGCAGTGTATAAATTTTATGATTTTCTTCATTGGATCTTATTTATTGGGTCATAAATAAGAACTGTACAAAGTTTGAAGATTTTAGCTTTTGCCATTTTTCCGGAAAATGCTGGGATAATAAGTCCCAGCCGTATTCTTTCGTGGGACTCTATATCCCAGCCGTATTCTTTGGGTGGGACAGAACATCCCATTAGTATTCTTTGGTGGGACATTATGTCCCATTAGTATTTTTGAAACCTGTATATTGAGCTTCAAGAATAGTAATAACAACATTTAGAGCTAATTTTTGGTATCAATTTTTTTTATTTGAAAATCAAAACGAAAATAAAAAAAAAATAACATGAAAAAAAACTTCTGGTCTAAAAATAATTTCACGAAAAACTACTATTGGGTCAAATAGTCCCGCGTAAAAAGTACTGAAGGGACAATAAATCCCATCACGAACAACGATTGGGTCGTAGTATCCCAGGTGGTCTCTAAAAAATACTACTGGGACAATATGTCCCACCAAGAAGTCCCTCCCTATTCACTTGAACAACTTGAGCTAGGTTATAGATATTACATTGGAAATTATTCTAAACACAATAAAACACTATAAGCACTCTAAATAACTGCATTTCTGCACTTAGCTTTCACGAATTTGAAAATAAACAGCACTTATATAATTATTTTGAGATTCGACACACCTGCTCTGTGCACTTGCTGAAATCAAACTGATCTGGAGGTAGAACTAGACATGGTATTAACATGAAACTTGGTCACGTGACAGAAAACAAGATACGTGATCAAACAACACTGAGACCGGTGTTCTGTTAGTAGTTTTGGGACATATAATCCCACTTGAACAGGAAAAGCTATCTCTGGGACGTATAATCCCATTAGGGTTGAAAGGGTTTTAAGGGATCAATTTTGAGTCCATTTTTTTTTTTTTTTTTTACTGCAGCTGGCTGTTAAGGCTGGGTTGCAACCAGCTCAATAATCTATGGAATGCTATAAAAATCAGTTGATTTGAAAGAAATTCGTTGCAAAAAACTTTCAGACCTCTACGACTTACCGTTCTTGGAACACAGGGTCGGCTGTCTTGGCTAACGTCCATATTATGTACGAGTATATTATTCTTCCATGGAACTCGTGAACCCTAAGTTGCAGGAAGTAAGACACTGTATGCAGTGTCCCTCAAACCTGTTTACGTAATTGCAACATTATTGTTGCGTGTAAACAGAGATTAAAAAAAAAAAAAAAAAAAAAAAAAAAAAAGATGGGGAATTTGTTGATATATTTATTAACTCCTTCTAGCTAGAACTTTTCAAGAAGGTAGGTAACTCTTTTTTTTCAACTAAATTTTAATGAATGACCTTAATTTTTATTATACCTCTCTCAGGTGACCCATGTGCTGGAAAGACGGCATTTACACAAATGCTTCTCTCAGATGGACGCAAGTTCCCCACCACTTACAACATGGTGAGTGATAGGTACTTCATTCAAAACATAATTAGGTACAGTATCCATGATCCAGAGAGTATCCATACAGAGAGCAGTATCCATGAGAGTGAGAGGAGCGAGACGGAGGATCAGAGTGATTGAATGTGAAGATGGTGCAGGAATGGGACGAGTAGAAGAATGATGCATTAATGTTTAACTTTTGTAATTTTTTTATAGTAAAAATATTTAAAGTAAAAAAAAAAAAAAAAATAGGTACATCTCTAAAGTTACTATACCCACTCTAGGACCCAAGTGCATTATAGTCTCTAATGAATAGATTAAATCAATCAACTTTGAAAACTCAATCAAAAGGCTGTTAGTGACTATGACTATGCACTCTATACTAGGTATATCACTAGAGTATCAAAACTTGTGAAAAAGGACAGAATCGTAGCCACCTGATAGGTATCTTCTTCACAATATCCCCGTCTTCTTCACAGTTTTTATTTAACTTTGACCAAACTTAGGACTCGAAGAGACACCAAGGAAGTACATTACAGTAATAATAATAATATCACCTGATTTATACTGCCCGATTACGACTATTAAGTCCCATTATTCCAGCAGTAAGTCCAAGACGTATTATTATGTGGTAAAAATCCCAAATGGGAGGATAACTTGTCATGTCCCGGCTGGGTTTCGAACCTGCGACCTCTGGATTCACAGAGTGCCGCCTTTACCACTGAGCTACCAATAGTGTTAAATATTTTGGGCCGGAGACTTAAGGTTTTATAAAGCAAATTTTTTTGGCCATTACGATATGTACATAATTTTACGTATAAGTTGGAAGTTTTAATAAACTTATTGTACCGATTCCCAGACGTGTGGCGTGGATGTACACAGCAAGAGATTCCGCCTCCATAACACAGATGATGAAGTGGGACTTCTAGTCCTCGATTCTGCAGGGAATGATCTATACAAGAAATACCTCAGTCAGTACGTGAGTATTACGATCAAGGGCTGTTGATTTTAATACTGTTTGATAGTGGAGGTAAATTACTATGACAATTACTATCTGAGATTTCCTTCTTGTCAACTATTAAGAAATTACTAATGAGAAACTGTTAAGAAATTAGTAACTAGAAATTAGTATCAATACGGAAAAAATACAGTGGAACCTGGATATAAATGAGGAAAAGATTTCTAGGTATCCTCTGAAATCCTCTGAAAGAGGAAAGCCACAACAAAGCGAACTCTTGAAAACGTAAATTCCCCCCTCATGCTTTTGTTAACGGAGGCCTTCATTTTCATCCTTCTATTTCACAGTGGGACCAAGGCAATCTGCTCCTCGTGATGTTCGATGTCACCTCCGAAGCCTCCTTCTCGGCTGTGGAGTCCTGGGTGTACCTGGCTCTGGAGTCCTCCTGGGGGTCGAACTCAGGACCTCCTACCGCGAGCGCTCTGTTCGGGAACAAGAGTGACCTGGGCGGGCGGAGAGTGGTGGAGCGGGGGGAGGCGGAGCAGCTGGCGGACAAACTGGACATGCCTTACTTTGAGGGCTCCGCGGTGAGGTGCTTTTATATAATTTCGAATTATTTATACTGTCCAATCAGGACTTTTTTTTTAAAGGTGATTGTGCCCCGGAACCGTTTTCGCATTACTTCAGGGCACTTTACCTTTACATTCATGCCATTCCGGAAACGGAAAACTCGGTTAGAATTTTCCGCTCCGGCCGGGATTCGAACCAGCAACCTCCGGGTCAGCAACCAATGCTCTTAACCACTGAGCCACGGAGGTCGGCACCCCAATCAGGACTAAGAGTCCCATTATGCCAGCAATAAGCCCAAGACGTACCTATTATTATGTGGTCAAATGTCCTAACCCGCGACGTCTGGATTACCAGAGACGCTTAGAACACTGAGCTACCTGGACAGACTATTTATAGCTTTTAGAGAGCAACTAGCCGTAAGATATGAGCACAAAGCATTATTCATTATCTTTTGACATACGATGCATAATTATTATTGTTTTGATTACAAGGGAAATTAATCATGATGAACTCTAATAATTTTTGAGTAACTGTGTTAATGATAAACATTTCTCTCCCAGAAAGAGTACGAGGGTGTGGACATGGTGGTGCAATACCTGTGCAAGGAGTGGTCCGTGCAGGCACTGCAGAGACGCAAACAGAAGAATCCTCCCCTCAGCAAGACCATCTTCAGCAAAACTCAAGCCCCCCTTGTGGAGACATGAGTGCAACAAGTTCCGTAATGATAAAGTTTAGCCGTAGGTATTTTTCTTTCTAACCAAAGTGGATTCAACTTTGAATTATTCTAGAAATGTGTGATAATTTTCATTGTGTACGAGCCGAGACTTGAGAAAATTGTCTCTCTTTTTCGTCTGGGGGTGCTGCAGTTCCATAGCTCCTTAGCACCGGCCGCGCCTGATATCTATGCATGTATGTATTTCATTATTGTTATTATTTCTGTGAGTTCTATAGTAGGTATTAGAGAATTTGAGAGTAATAGTTTGGTTGTGAAATCTGAAAGGATAAAAAATAAAAGAATACAGCCAAAGAACAATATGAAAAACATCAAAACAAGGTAGTACGATTTATTTTTCGCATATTTCGTTTGCACAAAAGTATATACCTAAAGGTGAGATTAAATGGTTTGCTATGATGATTAAAAGGTATTTTCTGCAGTAAATAGTACTAACACATAAAACATATTATAATACAGGTCAATTTCATTCGAAGCGAAACTAAAATGAGGTAAAATTAATGAGCTTCAGAGTGGAGCAGAGATCAGTGAAAGATATTGAATTATTTTTAGAATTTTTTTTACCTACGAGTAAACCGCGCAGATCATTATTTTTCAATTTGCGGTGAGCCTTAATCTTGTAATGTTGTACCTAAGTCAATTCTCAAAATGAATGTCTTTAAAATCAATCTTCTACATTGATCATTTAAGTTAAGTTATCATATTTGTGTTCATCACTTTCGTGACATCAGAACTACTCAAACTCGCTTTACTAATTCTTCGCTGAACCAGGGACTCGAACCACCGACCTCCAGGTTACAAGTCTACCGTCTTATCGATCAAGCTACTGAGGTTGGTAGTAACAATTGTATTGAAAGTGTTCGCGTTGCGATTTCCGCTAAGAACAAATATTTTTCTTATACCTACACCATACAAGGTGCTCAGCTGCTCAGCCTCATGAGGACTAGTGAGGAAAAACTTGCGACTATGATTGAAATCTTGCGACGGTGACGACACAAAAAACATAAAAGGTTGTTTTTACACAAATAACATCATTCATACAATTTTGAAAATCATAATTTTTCGTGGTTTCAATTCTTCCCAATATCGATTTTTGAAAATTAAGACATAATAATAAAAAGACTCTTTATTTGACATTAAAGTAAGAAATTACAATACATGGAAAAAGGGAGTGATTATTGCCTATGGCCATCTCAGCCATCCAACCCTTATTTAAGACATCTACTTTCACTTTGCAATTTCCTGGTATAAAAAAACCTGTGCATAATTCTAACAATGATAGTTCTCTGCGCCACTCTAAATATTAGGTAATGGATGTTATTGATGATAAAATGTAAAATATGCTTTAAAAACCTAGCTTTAAAATAAATTAAAATCACAATAATTTCATATAATATTGTTAAATATTACGTTTTACATGTCGATTACTAAAACTTAATGTGAATAAAATATTATAAATTAATTTATGCATTTGAGTTTTTTCCAAAGAGAAAATTCATTACATAATAATCAACTCTCAAATATTTCAAGACTACCCAAGCAAAATACTTCCGATAGATGTAGCCTTGTAGGTACTAGACAAGAGTATATTATGTAGGTGTTAAGTAGGCGGTCACAACGAGGACCCTGGCCTATACCCTACACCCTAGACCCTGGTACCTGCAGCTTGATATGGTCGATTTTCGGCTCTCCGTTGTGGCCGCTTTACGAGGTACTGGCTCTACCCCAGGGTCCAGGGTATAAGCCTCCGTTGTGTATGCGCAATTGCGCACTAAGAGTATGGTGAATGTTCCCAAATTTCATGATTAAGCCCTGATATAAAAAATCTAATATTCATAATGCTTTAACACGTATGAGACGGCTTGCCCACCGGTGGGTCACGTTTTTTTTCAATTTCCCTTGTAACGTGACCCACCGGTGGGCACAGATAATGCTATCATTAATATATTTTGTACTCGCCCGTCCCAATTTTTTTGTTGTTGTTGTTGTCATATCTGGAACACATACCCTAATTTGAAGCCGTCCCAGCGTACAAACTATAGAAAATAGGACCCGTCTCATACGTGTTAATATTTTTGTGTTTTTGTAAAACTTACAATGTATAGCATTTATATTTGACTATCTAAAGATTCTATAAAGTATGTCAAATTTATCTTTATTGGGATTTTTTTAAACGTCACTTTCAATTGCATGGTCATATCACGACGGGGGTTTTATCCTCCATCCGCTGTCAATAACCAGCTACTAAAATTAACCTCACCCAGCCAGAGTGGTGCCGGAAATAGTCAGCATCACGAGGGTTCAAATTTGAATGGTCACTCATCTAAGTCCTAACCTCGCTGGACGTTGCTTAACTTAGTGACAGAACGAGAACTGGTGTATTCAACGTGGCATCAGCGCTGGCTATTTTATTGGGATTGAATCTAAGAAAAGTAAAAAGTAGGTATTTCATATAATCGTGGTCTGCTACTAGCATTGAAAATTAAGTACTTGCTGCTTCAGTTTGTTGCTCCCAAACATTTCTCGATTATGAAAGCACACTAAAATCGTATAAGCAGCCAATCATGGCTAAAATTTTCTAGTGTTACACTCTTGAGGCATAGTTGTCAATTCTAGACTAAACGTTCTCATCTACAGGGGGGTGTTTGAAACAAGAAACTTAATTTTAATAAAATGGTCAAGAAGAATATCAAGTAGCACTATGAAAATACATTAACAGTATTTTAAGTGTTTAAACCAGTATATGATTATTGAATGATTTAATTACTTCCGAGAAATTTCTAATATTAGAAATCGGAAGTATTGTGTTCGTTTTTGTAAAAAAAAATATTTTTTTGCTCCGATTTCAATTTTTTTCAGATTTCTGGACGTTTCATAACCTCCTGAGCAAATCTGGTTTTGTGTCTGTCTGTCGTTCTGTCGATCTGTCGGTCTGTTAAAACGATTCCTTGTAACGCGAAAATCTCGGAAACTACTCGACTAATTTTGATGAAATTTTGCACACATCTAGGAGACATTCTGTAGATGGTCCCATTTTAAATTCATCGAATTCGTACTAGCGGTTCTTGGTGAAAGAGCCCATGCGCCTGACCACTAACTTTTTACTTAAACGCTTATATCTCGTGAACGGTACACCCGATTTCGATAAAATTTTGTAAGAATATGCATATTATTGTTTCACACAGGTAATTTATATTTATTTTTTAATTAATTATAATTAGACTCTGATATTTAAGAAAATCCGAAATTTTGGACAAAAAAGTCAAAAAATAAGGACCACGACTTGCCGATACAGAAATTTTTGTGGAATCTAGAATGTAGAAAAAACGATTTTCTACCATATAAAACAAATTTGAAGAAAATCGGTGCAGTCGTTTTGGAGATACAAGTAATTTAGCATAAAATCTCAAAATTGGCACGTGTTAACAATGTGAAACAATCACGAGGAAGTATAGAGTCCATAATTGGCAGTGTTTTTTTTCAAGGTGATTGTTTTTGAATTTATTTCTTAGCCATGAAACAGCATGCCCATGCCGTAGTATTCCTCCCCTGTGATAGGCGAGAACTGACAATACTTCATATTAGGTGAAATATGAAGGAAGGTAATCCTTACAAACAACTGAAACTAAATTTTAAAAACAATTTTTTGTTGGCTCTGGGGTTCGTACCCGGGACCTTCCGCATGGAAAGTTATTATCTTACCACTGAGCTAAATGTGCGCTCAACACACTTGATGACCTTACAATGGGATCGCTTGTTTCAAATATAATAATTTTAATCTCAATTTTAGTGTCTTCAAAAAGCATTAATTTCGCTCAAAACAAGCTATACTACACGTGTTCTTACATACCTCTATATCCGCAGACTATCAGTCTTGTTTTTGAACAAAATATTGAATCTCAAGTTATAAATAGGCATGTTCTGGACCAATGAAATGAGAGAAGATCATGTTCAACAATCTATACCAATAATATTTTGTCCATCAGTATGATTGAGCATGATGCACAAGAGAAAAACTAGCAATTTCGACAGTGCAAAAACAGAGGGGACATTTTAAAATCAAGAAGAAGACAACAACAAAAAGAATTTTCTTACACACCAAGCTCCGCTAAAAATTAAGGAGAGTATTAAAATCAGGAAATTTACCAATACAAGAAATTTACATTTCGATGATTGTATGTCATATTCAAAGCATATTGGAGTGATTAACTAACTTAAAAGGGTATGCTTTATTTAAAAGATACAGAGAAATCAACTTTTCACACCTATCAAAACCCGAGTGTAAAAACGTGGTTATTACTTATACATTGTTTAAACTTGTGTTTTTCAATCGAGCTGAAAACGAGACATGGATTTCTTGAGAGGACATAGGTATTTAGTTTTTAAATCCAAGTGTCTGTGGACATGTTGTGCTTATTGTCTTGAGAAAGCAGGGGGAGAAGAATTTTCAGAGTAAAGCATAGTGCATGTGTTGTAGGATCATTGTAAGATCAGGCTCTTTGCTTGAAGCCATATGGGCCCTGTTTATACTGAACTCCTAATATTTATGGGCCCTGTTCATACTGAACTCCTAATATTAACAAACTAATAAATAATGTCACCAAAATACATAGATATAGTTAAATATCACGTTGATGAAATAAAGACAAGTGATAGCAATTCAAATCAGTTTGTAAGAGTTTAGTTCTGAAAAATGTAATATGAGGCTCTTTGCTAAAACTATACTGGCAAAGAGTCTGATTTCACAGTAAGCTTACAATGGATACATTGAAGCAGTAAGTACAATAGTACATAATTATACTATAATAATAAGTTTAAAACTTAACAGATTGATAATCCAACTATCATAGTAATGTGTAGTACAGATAGATTAGAAGTAGGTAGTATGTATTGTAAAATATGGTGTTTTATCTAATTATTTTTTTTATTAGTTTGTCTGTCATTCATGCATATTTCTAAACCAGTCATTACAATAAAACTTCATAAATTATTCACATGTTCATGGAGCTTTCTAGTCAATAAAGGTCATTTGGTACAAACAAAAACATGGCTTTTATTTACTTTCATTTCCATGCCTGAATAGTTTGATAAATAAAGGTACAGATGATTGTGAGTTCAACTACCTTATCAATTAACTTTTTGTTCTTCACAGAAAACTTTTATGCTCTAACCAGTTATTTGGAAAAAGGAAATTTTAACACATTACATTTCCAAAGTAGACAAAATTTCAGTTTTTAGCATGCAAAAAGCTGTAATTTAAAAAAATAGCTGAAGGTAGTATTTGAAGAAAAAGAAATACCTCTAAGGTAATATGAGTATGGATAAAATTGGGTTTAAAATTAGAAATCCAATTATTTGAATGCAAGACCAAGAAAATAAGTCAAGCATCAGACCTTGTTTTTACTCTATTAAGCCTTATAAAATTACAGATTTTTTGTTACACTAACTGCTATGAGTTGGAGGAAGGAGTTGTGACCCAACTCCATGAAGCCTACAAGACTTGAACTTGTACAAAAAGGTTAAAACATATATCAAGTAAGCATTCAACAGAAATAAAAACAAGTATAAAAATACAATGAATTTTGATATTAAGGCTTTATCAACTAATTAAATTTAGCAGATTTGCAACATAAAATAGCACACATCTAAAACATTACATTCTATTTACCTCCCCGTTACAAAAGGGTGAAATTAAAATAAGGTACATTCTTTTCAAGTTGCATATTTTTCTTCTATACACTAGATCACACCCTGTTTATGGCCTTCCAAGATAAAGAAAGAGAGATAGGAGAGAGAGGGAGGGAAACAAATCACCTGAACTCATAGATCTGGAGGCTGTGGTCAGGCACATGACAGAGGGTTAATGATTGAAACCTGGAAAAGAAAACAGAAATAATTAAGATCAGATATAATGGTACAGTTGCACCTGGATATAAGAGAAATCAACAGAGAATTTTTTTCCTCTTATATTCAGATTTCTCTTATAAAGATTTTATTTTTCCTTAAATAGAGGTAAATTTGACCTGGACATTATTCTCTTATATCCAGGTTTGGCTATACAAGTTTTGTATGTCTCTTGGGTTCCAGAAATTTTGAAATTCTTATTAAAAGGAAAAAGTTTTCACAACTCTAATATAAGCATTGGACTTAGGTTGACTGTCCAAAGATTTTCGGGGAAAAAAAAGCCAGGCTTTGAGTTCAAGTTCCTTTCAAAGCCTGAGAAATGATAAAAGATTTCACCATCACCTAACATAACCTTCCTCATTAGTAATGTTACAACTAGGTAGTACAGGAGAATTGAATCTAATTACCATTCAGAACTCCTGTGGAAGTAGTAACCCTCAATGGTGGCTGCAGACTTTTGAAAGCAAATGTAGTAGAAGCCAGCAAACGAGGCCCCATTGATGTCTTTGATGGTATGATCAGGCACCAGGAAATGCTCTTTCCACCTCATAAACACAAAGTCTGTATCTTTGAGGGAGTCATAATCAAAACTGTCTGAGTTAAATGTTTTGGAGTATTCAAGAAATGAGGAAAATTTGCCCTGAAATGAAAAAATACAATTGGTAATAAAAATGAAAACAGAATCTGGCCAAATGAAACATTGGGATCAATAATGAGGAGGTTCTTACTTCCCCACCTAGAATATTTCACACTTTACTATTTCTATTGGATAATATAATAAGACAATTTTATTTCACATTATAATTAATATTGAAATACTAATAAAGAATAAAATGGAATGTCTCAGATAGCCAAGACCTCCTTGAGAGATGATTAAAAAGTTGTTCAAATCAATAAAAAAAACAAGTAGGCCAGTTAACACTTTTGCGACCAGCACTTTTTTGCATTCCACCCCTAGGACTGGTGCTCTGTAGGTAGGTCACTGTGTAGGACCAGATTTTTTCCTCTAGTATTTGTTTTGTTTTGCATAGCATAGTTAATTGGTCTTAGGAGATACGGCTATTGTGACATATGGTGTACTGCCTGCGGTACGAGCAGGCTTGAAACAAGTGATCTCGGTTGGCCACCAGTGGCCCAAAAGGTCCATTCAGTGCAGACAAGTTTGTATCACCGGTAACTCAACCAGTCCATTCCATGCAGACACGTCTGTACCACCGTAGGTACAACCGGTTGCAAGAGTGTTAAGGAATAAGTTGTACTTCAGTGTGACAGCCAATGCCTTTGAATATTAGTACAGGAGGCTGAGATAGTAAACATAATAGAAGTCCTGAAGTCTATGATGGGGGTAAAAACAGAGTTAGGGGGGGGGGTAAAGTGTTTCAGAGGAGGTGAAAATAGGTCCCATTTTCAGATTAGTGCTTATATTTCAAGATCCCCCTAACTCCATTTCCTCCCATCCCAGACTTCAGGACATTTAGTATGTTTACTATCTCAGCCTTCTGAACTAATATCTGAAGGAATCGTCTGTGTCTCACAAACTACACGGTCTTTGAAGTAA
The DNA here is from genome assembly GCA_024516035.1 of Bactericera cockerelli. Taxonomy (NCBI): domain Eukaryota; kingdom Metazoa; phylum Arthropoda; class Insecta; order Hemiptera; family Triozidae; genus Bactericera; species Bactericera cockerelli. Next base: position 15,313,131 of record CM044961.1, read on the forward strand.
TTAATTATTAGACTAAAGATCGTAACTTCTATCTACTGTTAGTTTCTTTCATCTTCTTTTCATTTTGTATTGCTTTGAGTGAGATCTTTGAATAATATGTTGAAATTCTGAGTCTGACAATTTTATTTTCTCACCCAATGTTTTCTGTCAACATCTTCATCAGCATCCCACTTCCTTGTCAAGAATGGATACTTTTTACTTATAATTTCACCATCAAAGAAAGTTGTCAGTGTTGGGTATTCTTCAGTCAAGCCTTTGATTTTCAGATAGCCACAAAGATATGAGTTCTCTTCATCTACATGCTGCAATAAATTTTTTGACATGAATTAACGGAGCTTTGAAAGAATAAATTAACTATGTTCCAATCCTAAAAATTTATTTAGACAGTAAGCACATCCAAAAGGATAATGTTTTTTCTTCTTTAAACAGAAAATTGCTGAAATTCTAGATATATTATATAAATGAAAAAGCAATTAACCAACAAATGCCTTAGCTAGACTCAGTATGTCTATCAAATAAGTCCTCAGACTCAGTATGTCTATTAACTAAGTCCTCAATAATCAAGGACATCAAAATAACATAAATATTTGATGTTTCCCCCATGAAACCAACTGGGTGAAGCTGTATGTACTGTTGACCAAGCTTAATGAGTATCTGCTGACATAATATTATACTCATAATACCTAATAGGTGCATAGTTATACATAGGACTAAATAAAACTGGAAGAAGTAGAAAGAAAAACTTATCTAAAGTTGCACAAACTCAAGCAATCTTCAGAGGTCTTGGAAAGTACAATAACCTCAAAATAAAATTCCCTCTAAAATTCAGAGGACTGATAATCTGACCAGCACAAGAGAAGGTTACAAGCATTGGTTTTCTGCAAATAGAAGTTGTTAGTAGGTCCAGCTGGATAAGTTTACCTGTAAAACCACCTCCACTTCATAGCTGTTCCCTTTGGATTTCTGGTGCCCCTGAAACCTAGACCCATTGTACAGGAGGGTCCCAGTCACTCCAGGTTGCTTAGAATTTGCTGGTAACGGGGGTACAACATCCACCTTCACAGGCATGCCTCGTCAAATAGTTGAAACACTGTGCAAAACGCTAAAGCTATGCTACCTAAATTACAAAACTTTAAAGAAGAAATTTTAAAATTTTCTTCCTGTTAGCAAAATTTCTGGAAAGTTACAAAAATTTGTTTCATAACAACAACAGTGTGACGTCACAGTAGCTACTAAAAGCGCCTGCAATAATGTTTGAATCACTTATGAAACGTGCAATGGTTTATTAAATTTGTGAAAAGGGCGTAATTTGATGTTATCAAAAAAGGAATTTTGATTTATTCTCATTTTTAGGGATCATTAAATAGCATTGTTCTCTATTAAGTGGTTTAGAGAGTAAAATAGTTTACATCTTTGGTATATCAAAATTAGAATTGTATTCTTAAATTCGTTTCTGAAAAATTTTCAGATAAATTTTTATTATAGGTAGGTATACTTACTGTATAATAATATAGATACGCCTCTTTCAAAGACACAATATTCTAGAGTCACAAAGAAGTAGGCACAGAAATAAAATTTATCACAATTAATGACATTACATCATATCCACAGTCCACAGCCACATTTCCACAGCTATAGGAAGGAGACCACCACCTATAAACCAGAGTAGCACGTTGATCTCTACCTACAGTATTCGTCAGAATACCGAAGTTAAGCAACGTCCAGCGAGGTCATTAGGAACGAGTTCTTGGTGGGTTACCACTCAAATTTGAACCCTCGTGATGCTGGGATATCCTCAGCCCAACCCAGGCTTGGTGAGGTTAATGTGGGGAGCTGCTGGTTTGTGAGTTTTCAGCGAATCAACGCGACGGTGAAAACTCCATCTCAAATGAGTTTTATTATTTGTCTGATTAAAAATATGGTAGGTAGGTACACTGGTACAGTGGTACATACCTACATAGATATAACTAGTAAGAGAACTGAGTATCTAAGGTACCTATCATACAAAATAAAATCTAGGTAGGTACCTATTTTTAGTTTATTTGTGACAGGAGAATATTCAGACTAGGTAGTAAACCCCCACGATTGTTTGAGCTAAAACAAATAGTAATAAATGCCATAATTATAGTAGGTATACCTAATTACTTATTCAGTCGCAGCTATGACTGCATCACTAATACATCTATTCATAACTGACGAAGGTCAAAGAAGGTAGGTACCTACTTACTACCTAGGTATTATAATAATAATTATTATTATAAAAGAAAACTGACCATTGACCAATGTCATACAATGTTATGTATGACCTACATTTTATAATCCGTACAGTAGGTGATCATTGTAGGTAATACAAAAAAAAACCAGTAGCCTAGACAAAAAATTAACTAACAAAAGGTACGTGTGACCAATCATTCGGAAGTAGGTACCGAATGATGACAACTGAAAATTTCGCAAGTGGTGGTCAGACTACACAAACACAATAAAGGGTCGGTATTCCCTACTCATTAAATTAGTGGAATGTGCTGAAATGGAGCAGAAAATATACAGGGCCGTCTCGAAAGACCTATAAATTTGATGAAAACCTTAATCAAACGTCTAGTGAGGTTAGGATTTGGATGGGTGACCATTCAAATTCGAAACCTCGTGATGCTGGGCTGCTGGATTTTCCCGGCCCCACTCAGACTGGGTAACCTAACCCAGACTGAATTTGAGTAGCTTATTACTGGGTTAGGTTAATTTGAGTAGCTAATTCTTCAGTTTTCAGCGAATGGAGGGTGAAATCTCCGTCGTGATATAACCATGTAGTTGAAAGAGAGTTAAAAAAAAACCAGTTAGTTACCAATGAATATTTTTAAGCGTCAAATGCAGTAAGCACTTAATATCTAATACTTGCATTTTGAGTGGGGAATACAGTAACTGATAACTAAATAAATGCACGACAGGAGACAGAAAGTTTTCTTTGGTAGGTATCTTTAACCTTTAAGATATTATTTCTTCCGAGAAATTTCTAATATTAGAAATCGGAAGTATTGTGTTCGTTTTTATTTATTTTTAAGGTCGGAACACTCGCGGGTTTAACAAACAATAAGACTAAATTAAACAGTTTTCCTAGCATCCTAATAGCTTTTGCGATTCTGAGGATGAGTGATCAGTCAGTAAATGAGTGGATTTTAATTCTGTAATGGATAATTATGCAACTAATTACTCATAATCTGTTGGAATTATCAAATCGACAATTTGGTTGTGAAATATTGAAACATCATTTTTTATCATCACGTTATGAGCTTTGTGTTGTACTGAATCAGAATATATTGATATCGTCAATGACGCTCAGCACAATTTTATTGTCTCACTATTCTCCATACATAAATAGTATACTACACAGAGATATTGTAACCCTGTACAACTGTAGGTAGGTACATATAAAGTTACACAAGAATCCAAATGAAAGTGATAGTAGCTTTGCCCCGGGCACTCCATGCTGTTGTAGAGAGTGAAAGAAAGAGTACTTTGTACTGACAGACAGAAGCTATACCTTTACTCAAGAAAGAAGATTACCTTGTATTGATGGCAGCTATAATATCTACCTTTGCTCAATGAAGAAGATTACCTTGTATTGATGGACAGCTATACCTTCACTCAAGAAAGAAGATTACCTTGTATTGATGGCAGCTATAATACCTTTGCTCAATGAAGAAGATTACCTTGTATTGATGGCAGCTATAATACCTTTGCTCAAGAAAGAAGATTACCTTGTATTGATGGCAGCTATAATACCTTTGCTCAATGAAGAGGATTACCTTGTATTGATGACAGCTATAATACCTTTGCTCAATGAAGAAGATTACCTTGTATTGATGGGCAGCCATACCTTTGCTCAATGAAGAAGATTACCTTGTATTGATGGCAGCTATACATTTACTCAAGAAAGAATATTACCTTGTGTTGATGGACAGCTATACCTTTACTCAAGAAAGAAGATTACCTTCTATTGATGGCAGCTAGACCTTTACTCAAGAAACATTACTACCTTGTCGTAATGGGCAGCTAACCTGTATTCATGAAAGAATATTTTACCTTGTACTGATGGTCAGCTATACCTTTACTCAAAAAAGAAGATTGCCTTGTATAGATGCGCAGCTATACCTTGGCTCAATTAAGAATATTACCTTGTATTGATAGGCAGCTATAGATTTATTCAAGAAAGGATATTACCTTGTATTGATGGGTAGCTATACCTTTATTCAAGAAAGAATATTACCTTGTAGTGATAAGCACCTACTCTATATTCAAGAAAAAGAGGAGATAGCTATTTTAGACGTTTTTTGACAAGCGGAATCAAGATTTTTTGACATCATTTTCAACTACAATTTACCTCACATTAGCCTTAAAAGCACGATACCTGAGTTTCTGAATTTACTTAAAGGTACCAGCTGAAGAAAGGATTTGCCCTTGAAGTCTTCTAATTTGACATGTCTCTGCACATAATCAAGGTCGACAGCTGCGATCTAATTTTGAACCACTGGGTTGACGGCACATAAGAGTTCTTGTCATTTGAGGGAGCAACCAGTTTGAGAACCACCTGGTCCAGTACTCTTGATATTGAATACAGCACTCAAATGTACACTGTCGTGCTATCGTTCATACGAGCAGTCGGGTCACTAATAGACACCACAACAGACAGTCGTATACCGTACCTAGTCAGTATATTTAATCAGTAATTTATGCTAGCCATACAGCTGTAATTGTGATAAAAAAAAAACTAGTTTTTTAGTTTATAATCAGTAAATCCGCTTGCATCAGTGGTTTTTTTTGTTGTTGTTCAACAGTACAATAATTTCCGAGTGTTGAGGTGTCGAAAATAACATTGCAGTTTGAAAAATACGACCGATAGGTTAAAAGTCAGTGCAATGTTTTTGCATATTTTTTAAATTTTACTCTATTTGTTTGTACTGGGTCCTTTTAAACCTATAGGGTCAAGGGGGGTAATTACGAACGATTTTGAGCTACATTTTACAAACATATCTGTAACCCTGAGTTGCTTTTGTAAAATCCATGTCTTGTGATTTTTTTGGTATATAGACTTATTTAGCATTCTAATGGTGCATTATAAATAGTTTTGTGCATACTGTAGTATCTGTTTAGTGGTATTCTTATTTACCCCGCCTGTTCGCATTTACCCCCGCCTGAGGGGGGTAAATGCGAACACATTATACAATATTAAAAACGAACTTTTTAATGGCAATATGTGCTTTTTATGTACAAATAATACACCAATTTGTACTTTGTGTCTTTAGCCACCTGTATGACAATATGCAAAGTTTATGGACACATAGGATAGTGGTTTGAATCCTAACCACGAAGGTAGTCAGCTCCTATCAAATAGGGTATCTCTATCTTGCAAATAATAGTAATAATAATAATTTCGTGTCCGTGAGATAGGTATAGATACCTAAATCACGGTGGTGAGAGGATTATATGGACGCCCAGATCCAATGTCTAGGCTCCTTTCATGACCATTGATTCTATTTGGTTTTAACATCCTGACTTGAGGTAGACAGGACGGGGGTTTCACCCTTCATTCGCTGGGAATCGTACCAGCTACCCACATTAACCTCACCCAGCCTGGGTGGGGCCGGAATCGCCAGTCTCACATGTTCCGAGGGGACAGAATTTTCTGTGCGAAATGTCTGCTCCAACCGGGAATCGAACTAAGGATCTCTGGACTACGGGCAGTAGTCACAACCGTTACACCACGGAGGCTGGTAATAAAAGCATAATACTAGTAATAGTTAATTATGAGAGCTTTTGAAAGGTGTTTTATATATTTTTTTAATTTTTTTTACAGATTTTGGTCTTATCAATAGTTTCTAGGTCATTGTCAATCTCAGATTTGTCTTCTTCTACCTTCATTTTTTTCTTCTTTTTTGAAACTGTTCCCCCTACATTTCTTTTCGTTTTCTACACTTTCATTTTTCTTCCTTTCTTTTGCTATGTTCAAGTACACAAATACCTTCATTGGGTCCAATACATTAGGGTACTAATATCTTGGTACTTCTTACAACCTCCCAGTATTTCAGGATTTTGAGCCTTACGTTTGGAAAATTCTACTTTGGTTTGCGGAATCTCAAAACACTGCCGTTGCTCTTCTGACAGTCAGGTTGCCATTAAAAACATCTACGATAGGAGATATCATTTGTGCTTCTGTATACAAAGGAGGTGGTTTCTTCATCTTGTAGTTTCAGGGCATTCTGAGTTTTTTGATAAATACAAAAAAAGTTATAGGGTATAACAAACACCCAAAATATGCGTTCGTAATTACCCCATAGCAAAAAAATGCGGGGGTAATTAAGAACACCCAAAAACTATAACTTAAAAAATGGTTTAAAACAATTATTTTTGTAAAATAATAACCAAAAACATGCCTATCAATAATCAAAAGTAAAATAATGATAAAAATTCAAGTAACACTTACCTAAAAAATTGTTTTAAAAAAATCAAAAACTTCAAAAATCAAACTTTTTGATAGATCTATTTTCACTAGCTTACTAACTACAACTGAAAATAAATACTATCGAAAACTCGTGTTCAACCTGTAAAAACAATTCAAAATAATAGTATTCAACCACCAGATTCGAAATATCTTATCCTGTTTAGGTACAATGACCACTGTTCGTAATTACCCCCTGTTCGTAAATACCCCCCTTGACCCTAGTTCATGAAGTGAAAAAAAAAATCTGTTAAAATTTCAAATTTACTATAGGTAAAGGTAAGTGTTTTTCTTCTCATTTTAAACAAACTACCTTTCTTGAGGTCCAGTGTTAAAAAAAAGTAAAAAATCATCAAAGAATTACGATTAACCTTGGTAACTGAATAAAAAATTATTTAATTATAGCAATGTGATTTTGATTCGAAAATTATAGTTGGTAGACCGTAGTTTACTGTGTAGTGATGAATATCAAAGGTGCAATATTTTCTTATTATTCAGTTGGTAATGTAGGAAGCTGATGAGGATCTTTAACCAGGGGTTCTACTGATTATAGTCGAGTACACCAGCACACGGCAGTCTGCCTGGAGGTCGTAAACAGTGGTAGGTGGTAGGTCTTAAGTTACTTTCAGTGGGTTCGAAAAAATCGAAACCGTGGGTTCGAAACCCAACCGGGACATGACAACTTATCCTCCCATTTGAGATTTTTACCACATAATAATATGTCTTGGGCTTACTGCTGGAATAATGGGACTTTAATAGTCCTTATCGGGCAGTATAAATAAGGCGATATTATTATTATTATTATATGTAAGGCGATTTTATTATGAAATTTCCCCTACGCGGGCGGGATGGACGCCCCGGAAACGTCGAGTCACACGTCTAGACGGCATGGCGGCAGTCCAGGTCATGAATTTCGAGTAGTGTGATCAATTTCGGGTGTTGTTTACACGAGTCAGATTTCGGCTATCTGTTACCGTTTCGGCTGTAGAAGCAGTTTCCAGTGGAACCTTCTAGTCTCCCCCGGGGCCACCCCGCCGCGCGCCGCCGGCCGGCCGGAATATCTCGAATAACGGGAGCCGTGTACTCCTAGCGCTAAGGTAAGCGCACACTTGAGGTAGGAGCACACTTGAGGTAGGAGCACACTTGAGGTAAGAGCACACTTGAGGTAGGAGCACACTTGAGGTAGGAGCACACTTGAGGTAGGAGCACACTTGAGGTAGGAGCACACTTGAGGTAGGAGCACACTTGAGGTAGGAGTACACTTGAGGTAGGAGGACACTTGAGGTAGGAGCACACTTGAGGTAGGAGCACACTTGAGGTAGGAGCATACTTGAGGTAGGAGCACACTTGAGGTAGGAGCACACTTGAGGTAGGAGCACACTTGAGGTAGGAGCATACTTGAGGTAGGAGCATACTTGAGGTAGGAGCACACTTGAGGTAGGAGCACACTTGAGGTAGGAGCACACTTGAGGTAGGAGCACACTTGAGGTAGGAGCACACTTGAGGTAGGAGTACACTTGAGGTAGGAGCACACTTGAGGTATGAGTACACTTGAGGTAGGAGCACACTTGAGGTAGGAGCACACTTGAGGTAGGAGACACTTGAGGTAGGAGCACACTTGAGGTAGGAGCACACTTGAGGTAGGAGCACACTTGAGGTAGGAGTACACTTGAGGTAGGAGCACACTTGAGGTATGAGTACACTTGAGGTAGGAGCACACTTGAGGTAGGAGCACACTTGAGGTAGGAGACACTTGAGGTAGGAGCACACTTGAGGTAGGAGCACACTTGAGGTAGGAGCACACTTGAGGTAGGAGGACACTTGAGGTAGGAGCACACTTGAGGTAGGAGGACACTTGAGGTAGAGCACACTTGAGGTAGGAGGACACTTGAGGTAGGAGCACACTTGAGGTAGAGCACACTTGAGGTAGGAGCATACTTGAGGTAGGAGCACACTTGAGGTAGGAGAATACTTGAGGTAGGAGCACACTTGAGGTAGGAGCACACTTGAGGTAGGAGCACACTTGAGGTAGTAGCACACTTGAGGTAGGAGCACACTTGAGGTAGTAGCACACTTGAGGTAGGAGCACACTTGAGGTAGGAGGACACTTGAGGTTAGGAGCACACTTGAGGTAGGAGCACACTTGTGGTAGGAGCACACTTGTGTCACTTGTCCGTAGCGTACAGATCATAGTTTCTAGTAAACAATAAAGTTTACAATGTTTCTACGGATCCTATGATCCGGACAAGTGTGCGTACTTGCGCAGACACATTGAAAACTATGTTTTACTAGAAACTATGATCTGTGCGCTCCGGATAAGAATGCGCTTACATCTAAATACCTCGAATTTGGGCAATCTAAAGACTAGGGGCGAAATTAATAGACAAATTACATATCACAAGTCACTGCTAAGTGTCGGTTTTCCCTATCTTACACAGTATGACAGTACGCAATCCGTGACTTCGCGCCACAGAGGTATTACAAAAACGTCTATTAATTCGGCCCTAGGACTCTGGGCGGGAAACCTCGATAATCCGGCAAAATCCCTCGATCCGTTATGTCTAATATTGGTGGCGGGGTATTTTCTCCAGCGCATAGTCGACCTCTGTCGTTATAACTACTATAATATTAAGTCAAAGTAAATAAATATGATAGAGAAGACAATCAAATTTATTAATTACCATGACCTACCATTTGATTTTATCAGTGCCATGTTATTATGTGTGGGTAGGAAGTGTAGGTATCTACCATCTATCAACTAATCACTTTTATTACCATCAGTAATAATAGTAGATAATTATGGTAGTACTTAAATATTAGCATGTATGCTATGTATAGCTGGATGCGTAACGTACGAGTGAGATACGTAGGCACTAGCTAGATTTCTATTCTATGCACCCGAGTCCCGCAATAATTCACAGCCTGACACCTAACGCATTACCTAACATCTGAACAATGGCTTAATGGCAGCAATAAATAATTAACATGATAGTAATTATGTTGGGTTTAGTGAAGTAATTCAACCTAACGTACACACACAGTAAGTACACTTACTACACGATTACACGTGCTGGCGATGGGGACCGGGTCACTTCTCAGACCAACAAGATGTAGGCTTTCTCAACGTAGATCTGGCTACTCAAAACTCAAAACTTCCTAACTCCTACGTTAATATGATTGATACAAATGTTCCTAATGAGTGTTTTCTTTGCCACCAATAATAATATTAACACTCTCTAGTGGAAGGTAACCACCAGGCGAGGTTAATGTTCAAAGCATTTTCTACCACCTAACCCTGAGAGTCTAATTATTTTGTGGTCACAAACTCAAATTAATGAGGAAAAATTTATGCACTGGGTGGGATTACGGGACACTACGGGATGGACAGACTTAACACAGACCACAATCGTCTACAGTAGCTCCTGTTTCATGGCTACGAAAGGCTGTGAAACACTGATTTATTTTTTATTTTTAAAAAGCAGGGTGCGTCATCACGATAATTTAAAGTCAGCGGAGATAGTACGTTGAATGCACTTGTCCACATTATCGAAGTGTTCTGAACATGGATTGGTGACCATTCTGGTTTCGATTCCTCCATGGTCATGATGGCACTCCACCCCATCTGGGTGAGTTTAATTTGAGTAACTGATAGCCAGCGAATGGTGCGTAGAAGTCGAAGGGCTCCATTTTGCCGCAGCACCACCTTTGAAATATAATGATTTTTTTACATGGGTATTTTGTGGTTATTTTGTGCAGCAAACCCCGAATTAAAGGTGGTGGTGCTGGCGAAATGGATGCTAGCCGAAGCTCCGTAGATTGACGATGTCGTTGAAAGCAACGAACCCAATTAAACAAACAAACAAAGGTTTTATGAATTACAAACTAAACTCATCCCACTCTGATTTCCAATAATTCCAGGATTTCCATCATGGGGCGGGTGCCTTTCGTCCAAACTCTGCTGATAATATGGTGTCAGGTGTTCCTTTCTGTCAGAAGTCAAATCGTTTCCTTTGAGACCGATTCGGATATTGCCAGCCAGTAAGTGCATTTCCCTATTCACCTATGTCTTAACCTGCGAGCATTACAGTTATATTACCTAAAATTAATTGCTGGCAATTTACAACATATTAAATGGGTGTAACCAAATCATCTATTTTTTGTTGTGTTTATCGTATAATAAATAAGTACGTATGAAAACAAAAATTACATTATGTAGGTATATGAGTTTCCAAAAATACCTCTAGAGCTTTTCAAGGGAAAGAGGTAACTTTTATCCGATGTAAACAAGCATAAGCCTAGGTAGTCTATGAAGTACTCTTGAACATTTATAATAAAATATACCTATCTAATGTAATGTTTCTACCCCGAGTTATAGAGGTAAGCACTAATGGAGAAATTTATTCAAGAACTAAAATGACCACTATTATCCAATATTCAGTCATGACTCATGAGCTTATGACACTTATGAGTCTTATGACTGAATAAAAATGTGTACATTATTAAGTTTTTGATTAAATTCCTCTCTTAGGGAAAATGCAAGTGGGGTTTCCTGTTGTCATCCTTATATGGTGGATGTTTCAGTCTCACTTACTCCCATTTGGGATTTTTACCACAGTAATATGTCTTGGGCTTACTGCTGGAATAATGGGACTTTAATAGTCCTAATCGGGCAGTTTAAATAAGGCGATATTATTATTATTACTCATTTTTACACACTCACTTACACTTATTATTATTGTTATTATTACTCTCCCCCACAGGTGGTCGCCCTCATGGAGATGTGTCAACGACAGGTGCATCAGGGATGACACCACCCTGGTATCGAACCCGGAACAGTCTCTCAGTATATGTCGCCTCACCTGCGGACCATATGGGTCCCTGTGGCCCAAACCCACGGGACACGTTGCACTGGGGTATGAACAGTTGTGGATTTTCTTATTTCCTTGCCTAGCTCAGTGTTAAAGGCGACACTCTGTGAATCCACAGGTTCCAGAGGCCGTGGGTTCGAAACCCAGCCGAGACATGACAAGTTATCCTCCCATTTGGGATTTTTACCACATAATAATATGTCTTGGGCTTACTGCTTGAATAATGGGACTTTATAATAGTCCTTATCGGGCAGTATAAATAAGGCGATATTATTATTATTATTTCCATCTAATTGGGAATTTAGAGGGGATCAGGCTACCTGAATGTTTCTGGAAACTGGAGCGGAGACTAATTAAAGGGATACTCCTTATTTTTAATCCTTGAACCCTCCCAAAGGCAAAATGATCTTTTTTTTTTAATCCACTTGTCCGGAAGATGTATTAGTTACTTTTATCTAATACCACCTGGTTTTATTAATGTATTTTTTATAATTTTAAAATTTTCATTTATATCATGTACTTTTAGCATACATACAAGAATGTATATTTTAATGCTAAAATATAATAAAAAAAAAGATATTCGCCCGCCGGACAGACAATATAGCTTATGTTTATAGATCGAACAGACGTACATTATAGTAGGTATAGTTTGTCATTCGAAGTACATTGGGTTGAGGACCTAGTACAAAATAATAAACTCAAGTAAATTACACATAGGCTTTAATGCTGTGTTCTATTGTCCGAAATTTAATTCGCATTTTAAAATATTATAATGTATACACAGTTGTACAATATTTGTACGTAGAAAGCCACCTATATGCACATTGCACCATAGTAAACACAGCGACGCATTTCAAAAGCATGCAAGTTTAGTATGAGAGGTATTTCAAAAGCATACAAGTTCAGTATGAGAGGTAGAGGAGGATTATTCCTGGAATGGATTGCTGTCGCTTTGAAAATATATCAGCAATGTTTGCGATGTGGCTGACTGTTTTGGATGGGTGTGTGTTGTGTGTTAGCGCTTTAATCTTCTTTTGTGTTTCGATGGTGGGTAAGGTATTAATGATGTTGAATTTACTCTCCGTGTTGTCTTATACATGTATAATGGATGGACTGGATAAACGGTGGGGTGTGTTTTTAGGTGTTGTAAAAGGTTGAAAATCATGATGCTCTTTAAATGTACTTTGTTTTTTTTTTTAAACGTTTTTATGTTTTTTTAAGTTGATAAAAGCTTTTTAATTCAAAATTATCCACTGAACATCTAAACAATACCTAAACAATACCCATAATCATCAACTAAACAATACCTAGGTCGGAATTTCCTCGATCTTAACAAAAAGTCTTGTGAAGTTTACAAGTTATTTAGCTTAACATTTCTCTCACGACGAAGCTTAACATTTACCTATGACCCCTTATTAAGTTAATTTTCATTTCCATAGGATAAGGAAAGTAAAAAGATGAATGTTTCACAGCCTTTTTTATTCGTAGTCATGAAACAGCAGCTACTGTAGATGCCTGTTTTCTGTGTTGTCCATCCCATAGTATGCTTCCCATCCCGTAGTATGATGGGCGAGAAGTGATACATTACTTGATTACTTCCCATGTATACCTAAAGTGCTAAGTCAACACGAGTGCACTGGAAGGTATCCCTTACAAACAACTATATCTATATTTAAAATAGAAATAAAAATCTGATTAAAATGAAAATATTTGGTCGGCTTTAGGATTTGAACCCGAGATCTTCCCAATGGTAACAGCAGATTTCACCACTGAGCTAACCGTGCGCTCTTTCTCTTCATTTTCTTCTAAAAGTTCTGGGCTTAATAGCTTTACTTATAAAACCTTGCCCTTATAAGATTTTCTATTATTATTATTATTATAAAATCCCTCCCACGTAGATCAGAAGTGACCCAGTTCCACCCCAGCCAGGTCTCCTTCACCAACAAGTTCGTCTCCCAGCCCACGGACAGCTACCTCCAAGCCATCACCCACTTGTTCGTCAAGAGGCTGAGCAAGCGTTGTGGAGTGAACTGTACCCTTGCTCCCTCGGCGGAGGTCAGAGTGTACCTGAGCTTTGAGAAAGACGAGGCAGAACTTCGGATGGGCGTGGAGGAGGGATACAGCTTGACAGTGGAGAGGGAGACAGCTGAGTTGGGTGAGAAATCTTGCCTTGTCACACTTTTTTTTAAGATGAGTGTTTCACAGCATTTTTTTTATTTCGTAGCCATGAAACAGGAGCTTCCCATTTAGGTGCTGGGTCAACACGAGCGCACCGGAAGGTATCCCTTACAAACAACTGTAACCAAATTTTGAATACAAATTTTTGTCGGCACGGGGGATCGAACGCGGGACCTTCCGCATGGCAAGCGAGTGCTTAACCACTGAGGTAATCGCGCGCTCTGTATTCGCAGGAACCTCACCCAGCCAGGGTTGGGCCAGAATGCCAGCATCACGAAATCTTCACCTCGCTGGACGTTGCTTAACTTCAGTGATCCCACGAGAACGGGTGCATTCAACGCGCCATCGACAATGGCAAGCTGTAATTCTATAATTTCTTGTGTATAGATATACATAGAGCACGCTTCAGGCTTTATAGTACGGTCAAAAAGTGAAGAAGAAAAAAATCAGGTTCTGTGGGTAAGTCCGTTTAATCTCTCATGCCTCACAGCTTCTCAGACCAGCTTGAATACAATCTATTGAGTATATTTTCAAAAGAGTAGGTAGGTCTATTTGTTTAGAGAGAAAGAAGACGGATATTAAAAGAGACTTGAAAGAAAAAAGAGTTGTAGGAAATATGAAAGTACAGAAAGGAAAGGAAAGAAGATAATGAAAAAAAAAAACTAAGAAAATAGTGTAGAAGAAGATAAAACAGAGGGAGAGAAAGAGAGAGGGATAGAAATACAGAAAGACAGAGAAAGAGAGGGGTAAAAGAAAATTGTCAAGAAGCTTTTTAAAACCGAAGTTTTGAAAAGAAAATTTCCTAGAAATTTAGACAAAATAAAGATAGAACTTCATCTATGGTTCTATGCATGTAGATTATACATATAAATTGTATAATGTTTAACTTTATATTGTTGTATATGTACCTAAATATGATATGGAAGCATTGGGGAAGAGAAATTCCAGGAAAGAAATGAAATCCCACTCTCTCTGTCACGAATACAGCAGAATGCTGGAATAGAAAATGCTGAAAACTTTAAGTAGAAGTTCATTGTGTTCATGGAGTGGCAACAAGTCTTGCTAGAGTTGATGGATACCAGGCACGGCCCGTGCTAAGAAACTGCAGCACCCCCAGACGAAAAGAGAAAAGGGTGTTTTTTCAAGTTTTTCCTTACACAGGGAAAATCGTTACACATTTCTAGAATAATTAAATTATAATTATAATGAACTTCTTAGAATGTAGAAGTGAGGCTAATCCATCATAAGCAATTAAGCATGCATCAGTTATTGGATTGCACAGGAGTCATCTTATTGTGACTGAATATCTAGTGCAATGTATAGAATGTAGATGCGTATCCTAAAAAAAAAAAAAAAAATGATCGACATATTCAACAAACTGAAACTCTTAACACTTTGTGCGCCACGTCGCTCAATATGAGCGACAGCGACTTCCCGCTGGGGCCACGTCTCTCATTTTGAGAGACACTAGACCTCTCTTTGAAGCATTGTGTCTCAGTATGGGCCACACTACTGTGTATTTTGTATTGAGAATTTGAAGCGTGGCCTCCTGAGGATGATCAGAGTGTGCTTGGTTTTAACC
The DNA here is from genome assembly GCA_024516035.1 of Bactericera cockerelli. Lineage (NCBI taxonomy): Eukaryota > Metazoa > Arthropoda > Insecta > Hemiptera > Triozidae > Bactericera > Bactericera cockerelli. The sequence goes on from CM044961.1 coordinate 15,328,249, forward strand.
TATCTAGTTTTGAAGCATATTGAGAGACAATCCTTTGTATCGTGGCCCCAGGGGAAAATCACGATTTTGGGCTTGGCACACAAAGTGTTAAGAGTACTAACAGAATGACTTATGATTCCCACTTTAGTCCAGTTTATGTGGCAACACACCCAAAACTTTTTTTCACCGGCCGCGCCTGATGGGTGCAAAGTTGAACACATGGATACAACATTGAATGACAGACACACGGTTCTCATTTACACATGAAAACACAATACATGTAAAGTGTATTTTTTTTTTTTTCAAAGGCAGTTTCTCCTGATTTCCTATACTAAATAAATGGTTTTTTTTTTTTTTTTTTTTTTTTTTTTTTTTTTTTAAATTTTCCATTTATTTATTACAATTATAATATGATACAGATTTTAAAATGATTGAATGGTACCCTTTCTCAAAGTTAAATAAAACTGTGTTGAGAAAGGGGAGTTCAGAATTTAAATTGTGGATACATGAAGAATAGGAAAAAATAAACAATAAAAAAATAATATCAGAGTTCCAATTTTTTTTTTTTTTTTTTCCTTAAAAGTTCATCTTAAAAGTTCATTGTTCATTTAAAAAGTAAGTAAGAAAGGAAAACTTAAACCTTTGTATAAGTAAATAGTTTTGTAAGAAGATGGCTCGACAGAAAAAGAAATAATAAAAATTGCATCTCATTATTTAAATTTAATTTAAAATATTTTTAATGTAACTATACAGGGTGGTCCAGAAAGTTTGCACCAAAATGATAGGGGTAATAAAAGAGACCATTTCCAACAAAAATATTCCCGGACATTTTCCTTTATTTTTTGTCGTTTTCAAAATGGCGGCCAAAACGTGTGTTTTTCAAATACGTGCGTTCAGAACCTTGACAGCCTAAATGAGCATGAACATTAAAACATTGAACGGGTTAATTTAACTTATTTTAATAAAAAATTTATTCTCAATTCAAAAATGCAATCCGTTTATTTCTAGGTGGTACAGAAAAAATCAAAAAAATCAAAAGCCAAACCAAAGTCGGAATATTGAAAAACACACTTTTGGCCGCCATTTTGAAAACGACAAAAAATAAAGGAAAATGTACGGGAATATTTTTGTTGGAAATGGTCTCTTTTATTACCCCTATCATTTTGGTGCAAACTTTCTGGACCACCCTGTATATGTTGGATTCTGTAAGTTTTTTAAATAGAATTTTATGTTTTTTCTTGACTAATATTGGGGGAATGTTGGTCATTTCAAATGGTAGCTTGTTTAGTAGTATTGAGCTTATGTATAATGGTTACGTATTATAGATTTATTAAAAGTTATAGTTATTAAAAAAAAAAGTTGGGGGAATGTTGGTCATTTCAAATGGTAGCTTGTTTAGTAGTATTGAGCTTATGTATAATGGTTACGTATTATAGATTTATTAAAAGTTATAGTTATAGCTTGTCCTTGTTGTCTGGTGTTAGATTGTATTTTGGAAACTGTTTCTTTGTATTTATCTTTATTCATGAAATAGATTACTTTATATAAATATAAATCAGTGATGTTGTAAACATCTAAATCTTTGTATAACATTTCACTAGAATACATACGTTCTTTATTTAATATTACTCTTAAAATTATATTGTGGGACGTTTTTAAATTTTTTAAGGTTGTTTTATTCGCGCTACCCCAAGCTATGATACCATATTGTATTATACTTTGAACTAATGAGAAGTATAGTAGTTTAGAAATTTTTAAATCATTTAATCTTTTTAATTTAGAGAATATGTTCATCAGTTTTCGTAATTTATTATTTAATTTAATGATATGTAAGTCCCACTTAAAGTACTTATCAATTTCTATACCTAAATAGGTAAAACTATCAACTCTTTCTAATGGTAAACATGTACAAGAATTATGCAAAATGTTTGAGCAACTATGTATGGTAATTAAAGAATCAGTTGGTTGTCCTCTATGATTTAATGATATTGTAATATACTTTGTTTTTTTCTGGACTTATATGTAAAAATAGTGATTTAAACCATTTGTATACTCTGTTTATATCTGTGTTAGCATGTTCATGAATTTCAGTCCAATTTTTTCCAGTGTATATTAATAAAGTGTCATCAGCAAAAGTGAAAACTTTTGCTGTGCTTATAAGTGATATGTTGTTTGTATAGAGTGAATACAGTAAAGGTGATAGCACAGTCCCTTGACTTAAACCAAATATAGGTGTTTTACTATCACTAATTTCATTATTCAGTTTAACATGTTGTTTTCTATTGTTTAAATATGATGTAATCCATTGCAGTGCGTTATTTTTAATGTTCATTTTACTTAGTAGCTTGATTAAATTGGTTTTATTTACACAATCAAATGCTTTTTTAATGTCTAAAGATATTGTTAGTATTTTTTTATCATCATTTAAATTTTTTAATATAAAAGATGAGAATTTAAATAGTGCATCATCAGTCCCTAAATTATTTCGAAATCCAAACTGGTTATTTTGTAATATATTATTTTCTTCTACATAATTTTCTATTCTTGTTTTAACAACCTTTTCAAATATTTTACCTAAAACAGGTTTCAGGACTAGCAGATAGCAGGTTATGTAGAAAACAGAAAAAGATAATTTTAAATTGATCTTGATTTAATTTTAAAGCGCACGAATAGCTCAGTGGTTAAGCACTCGCTTGCCATGCGGAAGATCCCGGGTTCGAAACCCCGCGCCGACAAAAAAAATATTCAAAATTTTGTTTCAGTTGTTTGTAAGGGATTCCTTCCGGTGAGCTCTTACTGACCCAGCACCTAAATGGGAAGTATTGTGTCACCCTTTAAGTAGGTCATCTTAATATATATTGCTATTCATCTTTTTTATATTGTTCATAATTTTTGTCGTTAATGTGATTGGTTGAAACTGTGTACCGACCTCAGTACCTTGATCAATAAGGCGGCGGACTTGTAACCTGGAGGTCGGTGGTTCAAGTCCCGGTTTCAGCGTGGATTTAGTAAAGCGAGTTTGAGTAATTGTGATATCACGAAAGTGATTAACACAAATATGATAACTTTAACTTTTAACATTAATGTCTTGTCTGTATATAAATTTCCTTTATTAATAAAGTATTGAATAATAATAATAATAATAATAATAATAATAATAATAAAGCTTTAGTGACCAGTCACTAAAGCTAGACTGTGTAAATTTTCCGATCGCTCCGCGAGTGAAATATTTTCCGAAATTTTTCAAAGTTTCAAACTTTTATGAAAATGTGTTGTTTTTAACGTTATGTCATCAATGGGAACAAGACAGGAGCCCACGGTTCCTCCTCGTCTTTCCCGGAAACGTTGGAGTTTGGAGGAGAATATAAATGTATATAAAGCATACTTCAGAGCGACAAGATGTGGAACTGATACGATTAGATATCGACATAAATTCTTTGCCGAGTGGAAGAAAATATACCCAGACTCAGATGTTTCCGAACAAAGAATATGTGATCAACGCTACCAAATGATGAAAAACAATCGATTCATAGACAAAGTTCAAGTTGACCATATCAAACAACAAGTAAATGTGGAAATGAACTTCAATCTGGTGTTCAGCAGTTCCAATACAACAAGTGAGACATAACAACCTCACCCAGATACAATAACAATCAATGAATCTACAGAAACCATTGTCTCTAATCGAACTCCCTCTGCTGAACAAATTGACGAACCAGACATACCTCAAACATCTCAAAACCTATCGAATGAGGTGAATGGCGAAACGAACGAGATTGATGATAGATTCAATATATTATATGGCAAATATAAAACTTTTCAACCAGATAATAGACCAACTATACCGAAAATAAAGTACAACTTTCAGTCAGAAAGCAAAGTGAAAGAAGTAGATGCCTACCTAAGAAATAAAATAACATCATTTCAATCATTGGAACACATTAACCTCGTTGTGTACGTCGCGGCACTCACAGTTTGTTATCTCTTCAGAACTTATAAAAACCCATTTTCATCACTCTGAATTTTCTCTTCCACTTTCTCATCTTGATTCCACTCCTGTTCTCCACCGTGATCCAATATTCACTCTACCATCTCCACAAACTCGTCAACACATTGCCCCAAAAAATGTTTTGTCTACCAGTTTAATTGATTTCTTCAATAGCTCAGATATAATTGATGTACATAGTGTTGATGATAATCTTCTCCCTAGAACTTGTACTAATTCTTCTCTCCCCTATCCCTCTCCTGATTTCCGTTCACCTGCTTCACAACATCATGTTGCTCAAACCACCCTACCTTCTCAAATATCTACTAACATTACTACCAGTCATTTCATACCTTCTCTACCTATCTCCTTCCATACAAACCAAAATTTTCAACCAGAGGAAGGAATCCAAATAATCTTATAACACTCACCTCCTCCCCTGATATAAGCCCTGCCACCAAATTTAATTATTTCCGCTCTTCTAATAGATCTAATGTAACTACCTCTACACCTGCACATGACTTCTCCATCTATTATCAAAATGTTAATGGTCTACGATCTAAGCTTGGAGCTTTAAGATCAAATGTTCCACTTCAATCTTTTGATGTTCTTGCCTTTACCGAAACTAAACTAATACCTTCTTTTCTAACAGGTGAGCTTTGGCTTAACAACTTTTCTGTGTTCCGCTGTGACCGTGATTTACAAACAAGCCAAAAATCTGGTGGCGGTGGCTGTCTCCTAGCTCTTGACAACAGATTTTCCTGTACTCAACTTCCTCTATTAAACAACGATGTTGAACAAGTTTTTATTCAAATCACTCTTGGTCCTAACCTCAAACGTCTTGTGCTGGGTGTGGTCTACATACCTCCCGACGCTCCTCTTGAGTCATATGAATCTCATTGGGAGGTGGTAGATCACCTCCGTAACCAGTATGTCTCTGATAGCTTTATCATATTGGGAGACTACAACTTACCTGACTGTGATTGGGGGGATCCTTCTGTCAATTCCATTCCTTCGGGTCACTCAGAAAAATCTAGGACAACCATTGAAAATGTATTCTTTCTTAATTTTCATCAACTTAACAATATTCATAATTCAAATGGCAAAACATTAGATCTAATTTTTTCTACAGCTTTTCATTACGAGTGTTCCGTGACAGCGCCCGATCCTCTTCTCCCAGTGGAGTCTCATCACCCACCTTTACTTCTTACTTTAAATTCCCTCTACCTTCCCATTCCAAAATCAGCTGTCCTGAATGATGAGACCATCTATAATTTTCAAAAGGGCGATTATGATCTTATTAATAGTATATTTGATAATTTTCACTGGCCTTCTTTAATCAATGAGAAAAGCTCTGTTGATCTCAATGTTTCTCTTTTCAGCTCCTTTGTCTCTGATATTATTAAATGTTTTGTCCCTTCTCATGTTAAAAAACATGATTCATTTCCTCGTTGGTACTCTCCACATTTGAAATGCCTTCTAATAGAAAAGAAAAAATGTCACCAACTCTACAAATCTTCTGGACTACCTCACTTTTATCATCAGTTTTCTTTCCTCCGTTCGACTTGTAAGTCACTTTCAGAAGAATGTTATTCACGCTATCTTTCTTCTGTTGAATTTGCTGTTCGTCATGATCCTCGATATTTCTGGAAGTATGAGAGGACCATGAGAAAAGATCAATCCCTACCCAAAAACCTTCATTTAGGGAATTGTGAAGCTGATTCCATTCCTGATGCTTTAAAATTATTCTCCCACCATTTTTCTTCAGCTTATTCTCTGGTTCCTACTTGCTCTTCTGATTTCAATTTTTCATACTCAGATATCATTTCTTCTACAACTATCTCTGAAAGTGACATTCGTCTAGCTCTTTTTAAATTAAATCCCCACAAAAGTATTGGTCCTGATGGTATCCCCCCTCTTTTTCTTAAGAAATGTTTCTATACTTTGTCTTCTCCTCTACATTTCATCTTTAATCAATCACTTTCAACAGGTACTTTTCCTTCTTCCTGGAAACATAGCTTTATTAAACCTATCCCTAAAAAAGGCCTTCCTAAATCAGAAATATCCAATTATAGACCAATTTCCATCCTTTCCACTATTCCAAAACTTTTTGAATCTCTTCTTCTTGATCAAATTTTGCCTTTCTTTCTTCGTTTTATTATTGTTAATCAACACGGTTTCGTTCCCAATAAATCTGTTACCTCTAACCTCCTTGTTTATTCTAATTTCCTCTTCAAACAGTTCTCCAATAATTCCCAAGTAGACACTCTATATCTAGACCTAACTAAAGCGTTTGATCGGGTAAATCACCGAATTCTGATTGACAAATTACAAGCCAATGGAGTTTCCGGAAATCTCTTAAAGTGGTTCTCTTGCTACCTTTCTAATAGAACTTCTTCTATTAGCATTGCCTCTTCTTCTTCTCATCCCTTTCCTATACATTCTGGAGTTCCTCAGGGCTCTCACCTTGGCCCTATCCTTTTCCTAGTTTTTATTAATGATGTCCACTTCTGCCTTTCGAAATTTAATATTGATTTTCTTCTTTTTTGTGATGACTTTAAAATATACAAGGCTATCAATTCCGTAAACGATCAAGTTCATCTCCAAGAGGCTCTGTCTTCCTTGTGTGACTGGTTTAAAACTAATTGCTTATCTGTTAACCCTTTAAAATGTCATAGCATCTCTTTCACTAGGTCTCATTCTCCACTTCTCTACTCTTACTCTATTGGCTCTTCAATTATTCCTCAAAGTGACTGTGTTCGAGACTTGGGTGTTCTTTTTGATACAAAGCTAACTTTCATTCCTCACATCGAAAAGATTGTCTCTAAATCCTCTAGTATGCTTGGATTTCTTTTTCGTTCTACCAAAGACTTTTCGAACGTTCTTCCAACAAAAATCCTTTATTGCTCTTTAGTTCGAGGAATTTTGGAATTTGCTAGCCCTGTCTGGAATCCTTATTACAATATCCACTGTACATCTATAGAAGCTATTCAACATCGGGCATTGAAATTTATGTCAAAAAAATTCCGACTTGGATTGAGTTCTTATGAAACTTTGGAATCTTCTCTCTCTCTTCTTCCATTATCACAACGTAGATCACTTTATGATATTATAACTCTTTTTAAAATATTAAATAATCAAATTGACTGTCCCGAACTTCTTAGTGAAATTAATATCCATACCCCATCACCTACAGCTCTCTCATTAACACGTGTACCTGTTCCTTTTTCAACTCCTCTTGCTCGCAGAAACTACCTTATTAACGCACCACTTCAACGACTTCAAAACCTTGCGAATGAACTATCTGATGATATCGATTTATTTTTTACATCTGTGCCACAACTAAAATCGTACTTCCATCAAAAATATCTTCAATCTGATAGCTTATTCTGATAGCTTTATCAATATTTTCTTTATAAAAAATTCCCACTTTTCGTTTTTTTAATTGAAATTAGTACCTGTTTTTTTTTTTTTTTTTTTTTTTTTTTTTTTTTTTTTTTTTTTTTTTTTTGTCATGTCTTTAGTTAGAGAAAATGTATTGTATTAGTTAGTACAGGGTCCGCCCGTTTAAGTGTGTAATAATAATAATAATAATAATCTCCCTACCAGATGAAAGATCGAGCCCGAGACACACGACTGAGCAGAAACCCACCTGGCAAATAAGACTCGAGAAGAAAATTGCAAATTTTAGATCCGACCTAAGCAAGTTGTACAACTGGAAAGACGGAAGGTCCAAGAAATACTTACCATTACTTCATAAGTATGGAATCGATCCTCGACAACGATATTTTGATCGAAATTTTCTAAAAACGACAGATAACCTAAAACAAAAGATCTCTGCTTTCAGTCAAAAGTTAAGGAGATATAATAAATCTCATAAGAGAACTACTCAGAACAAACTGTTTATGTCTAATGAAAAATGTTTCTACCAAAACCTGGAATCAAGAAGTTCAGATAATTCTCAGCAAAGTGATCAAACAGGCTTACCTGATAAAGAAAAAGTGTTTCAGTTTTGGAAAAATATATGGTCAAAGAGTACGGAACACAACAAAAACAGTACGTGGATTGGAGATGAAAAGAAAAGATGCGAACATATCGTACCCATGGAATCAGAAGAAGTGACATTACAAGAAGTTCAGCAAATCATAAAAAAATTACACAACTGGAAGTCACCAGGGCTGGATAAAATTCATAATTATTGGTGGAAATATTTTACATGCATTCACATACATCTTCAAACTCATATCAATAAAGTATTTTGTAATCCCAATGAAATGCCAACATTCCTGAACCATGGTATTACTTATTTAAAATCTAAAAATAATAATACAAGCCAACCGGAAAATTACCGACCTATAACATGTCTGAACACTATGTTTAAAATAATAACTGGCTTAGTGCGCCTGAAAATCAACAGACATATTAACAACAATAATATAATGAGTGAAAACCAGAAAGGCTGCAAAGAAAAATCAAAAGGATGTAAGGAACAGTTAATAATAGATCACGTACTATGCTCCCAAGCAAGGAAGAGGAAGAAGAACATTTCAGTGGCGTGGATAGACTATAGCAAGGCGTATGATTCTGTTCCCCATAGTTGGCTCATTGAAATATTACACATTTATAAAGTTGATCCGGTCTTGATAAAGTTTTTAAATCACAGTATGCAAGAGTGGAGTACTAAGCTACATCTATCCATGACATCAATACGTAACAACAACAACAACGCCGCCACCGCCACTGCATCTATAAGTTATGAGTCTGAATTCATACCAATCAAACAAGGAATTTTTCAAGGTGATGGATGGAGTCCACAGTGGTTTTGTCTGGCCCTGAATCCCCTCAGCAACATTCTAAATAGCACAAAGAAAGGGTACAAACCACTGACATCTGCTGACTTGGCCGTCTCACACTTACTTTATGTAGATGATCTTAAGTTGTACGCCCGCAACAAAGATGAGTTGAAATCTCTACTCGAAACCACAGCTATCTTCTCGTCAGACATAAGGATGAATTTCGGAATTGGAAAGTGCGCCATACTAGAAGTTAAAAGAGGATCCATAATAAAACAAGAAAATGCCGATCTTGATCTTGAACTGACTCCTATATCACTCCCTTCTCTTGAGTCGTACTATAAATATCTTGGAATATCACAGGATCTCGTGTTCCATAAAGAAAATGTGAAGGAAAAAGTTACGGCTGGATACACATCTAGAGTGAAGAAAATCCTAGCAACAAGTTTAGATGGGAAAACAAAATCAAAGCCATAAATAGCTGGTGTATCCCCCTGCTATCGTACTCATTTGGTATCATCCCATGGACAACCACTGATCTGCAAGCACTAGATAGAAAAACAAGAGTGCTGATGACACAACACCGCATTCATCATCCCAGATCATGCATGGAACGTCTCTACCTACCTCGCACATCAGGGGGAAGAGGACTCATCTGTCTTGAAAAATTAGCTCAGAAAGAGAAATTAAATTTAAAAAGCTACTTCCTTCAGAAGAAGGAAACATCGCCACTACACGAATCGGTAATAAATGCCGATGACAATCTTTCTGCTTTGAATCTCAAAAGTACCACCATGCCAACACAGATCCACGACTCAACTTTTTTGAATCGATGGCAGGAAAAATCCTTACATGGCCGTTTCAAAAAAGCACTCGACAACAACCATCTTTCATCCAATGCATGGCTAAAAAAAAGTTCTTTGTATGGAGAAACTGAAGGATTTGCTCTAGCAATTCAAGATGAAGTCATAGTGACCAAAAATTACATCAAACATATTGAGAAAAAAGACATCAATGATAAGTGTAGACTATGTAATAGAATGCCAGAAACAATTCAACATATTACATCAAGTTGTTCCATACTGGCAAACACAGATTACTTACATCGCCACAACTCCTCGGCCAAAATAGTCCATCAATTCATTGCTCTCAATTTTAATCTGATTAAATATAAAACAGAATATTTCAAGTACCACCCTGAACCTATTTTGGAAAATACAATAGCAAAATTATACTGGGACACAACAATTATAACCGACCGAAGAATCGAAGCAAACCGGCCAGACATTGTTTTCCTTGACAAAATAAACAAGAAAGTCAAGTTGATCGACATCGCTCATCCTGCGGATCACAACATCACCACGACCACCGCTGTCAAGATCCACAAGTATCAAGATCTGGCCATAGAGATCTCCAACATGTGGAATGTGGAATCTGTCGAAACGATCCCAGTCGTCATGTCTACCAATGGTCTGATTCACCCAAGCTTCTACATCCACTCGAAGAAAATTGCATTACCACCTTCCCTTGTCCATCAGATCCAGAAATCAGTTCTTCTTGAAAACTGCCGTCTTGTTCGCAAATTTCTAACCCATTCTCCTGACTCCTGACTCAAATCAAATAATTTAATCTATGTTTGCTATGAAAATAGCCCATAGATTCAAAATGTACCATACCATTGTAATATGAGAAAATAAAATGAAATAATAACTTCTCCCCAATTCATATTTCATTTCAGCTGAAGGCGATGAATCCAACGTGATAGTGGTGGCAGTGTCGGCTGCTACTGTGTTTGGCATTCGACATGGACTTGAGACCCTGTACCAGCTCACGTCACGAGGTAAGGCTGGAATTTGAAGCTTACTATCAAAAAAAAACAATAGATAAAAGAAAGTAAAAAGTTGTAGACCGCCACAGTAAACATTTCAGCTTAACCACTTAACGCTTTCGGCTCTAAGGGCCACACTATGAAACAGGATTAATTAAGGCTAAACCAGACACGTCCTTAAGTCGGAGTTTCGACCAATCACAGAGCACTATAGCACGAGTTAAGTGATAGTGTCTACTTAGATTAAATCTAATCTTATTTTATGATTCGGCCCGAAATGTATGCCTTTTTTGATTTTTAGGTCAATTCATGTTCGCAACCTTATAGGTACGATGGCGCGAACGACCTGTTGAAACACAGAGAAAGCGCCTAATTAGAAAATATAAAAATAATAATCAATCAGAGTGCGTTGTGTAATGTTTAAAACGGACATTAAGGGATTATGAGAGTGAGAGTGCTTTCTACAACGAGGGCGAGGTGTTACGCTAACTAGAGATTTAATACTCAAAGTTTATTAAAATTTACAGATAGAACATTGAAGTCAATTCTTCTGATGGCAATGCTCCCAACACGCTGGCAGCATTACCTCTCTGGATTGTCATTCTTATTTTTGCTACTGTCCTTATGCTACTTATGTCCATTTCATCTGTTCCATTTCATCAGGTATCCCGGAAAACTCCCTGCTCCTGGTCTCGAACGTGACCATCCTGAATGACACGCCCTACTACCAGCACCGCGGGGTCACCCTGGACACCGCACGACATTTCATTACCCCCAGCAGCATCAGGAGACAGCTGGACGCCATGGCAGGCTGCAAGATGAACGTGCTGCACTGGCATGCCACTGATTCGCATAGCTTCCCCCTGGTGCTGCGGCGAGTGCCTATGATGAGCCGGTGAGGGAATAGCTCAGTGGTTAAGCACTCGCTTGCCATGCGGAAGGTCCCGAGTTCGAACCCCCGCGCCGACAAAAATTTGTATTCATAATTTTTTTTTAAGGAGAGGTGGTAAAATCTGTAGACGAACACTAGATTTTACCCTAGTGAACAGTGTGAGTACTGAGATGCGGACAACAGTGCATCATCCTCACTAAAAACCACCTCTCCCCCTAAACATAATTATGATCCCGGAACCGTTCAAAACATTACATCGGGTAATTTGGTTACAGTTGTTTGTATAGGATACCTTCCGGTGCGCTCGTGTTGACCCAGCACCTGAATGGGAAGTATTGTGTCACTTCTCGCCCATCAGAGGGGAGGCATACTACGGTATGGGTAGGCTACAACACAGACCACAAGCGTCTACAGTAGCTCCTGTTTCATGGCTACGAAATAAAAACGGCTGTGAAACACTCATATTTAAAAAAAAAAAAAAAAAAAAAAAAATGTTCCAGCTCCAGTAGATCAGGAGGGTATATTTTAACTCAATTACCTACTCGGTAGATGAGCTGGTGAGATCAGGGAATATTCCAACTCAGTAGTCAGTAGGTGAGTGGGTGCCGGGTTTTCGCTGGATAAACATGGCAGTTGAAAGCGACGTTAAACCCCACTTTAAAAAAAAAAGATATTTAAATATGCCAGTCGTTACGCCAGCCTCCGTGGCATAACGGTTATGACTACTGCCCGTAGTCGAGAGATCCTGAGTTCGATCCCCGGTCGGAGCAGATTTTTCACACAGAAAATTCTGTTCCCTCCGTACATGTGAGGCTGGCATTTCGGGCCCTACCCAGGCTGGGTGAGGTTAATGTAGGTAGCTGGTACAATTCCCAGCGAATGGAGGGTAAAACCCACGTCCTAATCGGGGACGTTAAATGAAATAGAATCGTTGGCGTTAGTAAGGGCATCTAGCCGTAAAACATGTGCCAAAACCAACCAACCTCAACCATGAGGTTAAACAACGTCGACCCGTGCTCAAGCGGGATAAGACAGAGTAAAAGAAGATAGATATTTCAATATGATTCGTTATAAGTTAGATTATTATATTATTACGCAAACATTTTTGCCTTTTGTTTAAAAAATTAGTTTTTCTTCACTCATCTCCTTATTCAGTTTGTCCTTGAAACGCCTTCTTTGGATGTCATGTCTTCCTAGAGTGAAGAAAAACTGATTTTTTAAATAAAAGGCAAAAATGTTTGCGAAATAATATAATAATTATAAGATATAGATTATTTTTGAACTTCCGCATCACTATCAGACGGAGTTTGAGCACCACACTGATTTCCTCGCTCTGTGTTATCAGGTACGGAGCCTACTCCCCGTCTCAGGTCTACTCCCCCCTGGACGTACAGCAGCTCATCCACTACGCCCATCTGAGGGGCGTCCGCGTGATCCTAGAGCTAGACGCCCCCGCCCACGCAGGCAATGGGTGGCAGTGGGGGCCCCGGTATGGGCTGGGCGAGCTCGTGGTGTGCCACAAGGAACAACCCTGGCGGGCGAACTGTATTCAGCCACCGTGCGGGCAGCTCAACCCGATCAACCCGAATGTGTATGCGGTGCTGCGGGATGTGTATGCGGAGATGCTGGAGATGACGACGAGATACGGGGATGAGGTGTTCCATATGGGGGCGGATGAGGTGGGTGAACATATTATACTCCGTGTCTCTCTGGGAGCCCAGTGGTCAAGGCGTTGGTCTGGTATTCCAGAAGTCGCGAGTTCAGAACCCAGCCGGGTCATAGTTAGGTTTTGCATTTTTGACCTCATAATAAGACGTCTCCGGCTTACTCATGGAATAATGGGACATATTAGTCCGTGTCGGGCACTATAAATAGGGCGCTATTATTATTATATATTAATATGAGATTCCTGTTGGAGAATAGACGGTAGATAGGGTAAATAAAATTATTGTCTTTTGTTTCACTGTCATAGGATAAATAATAATCGACAAAGGTCCTTTGAACGGTAGTTTCTTTATAAAGAAAATAAATAAATAAACTATTATTAATATTTAAAAAAAATATTATTATTAGTCATTAGTATGATGTATTGTATTGCAGTATTTTACATAATCATAGCATCCTTTAGTATAATTTTATTTATTCAGGTATTCAACACTTCAGAAATCTTAAAATTTTGCATTTCTGGTATTCACAATGTCTCTCCCCCTCAGGTCTTCATAAAGTGCTGGAACAACACTCCCGCCATCGTGGACTTCATGCTATCCCACGGGAAGAATACCTCCTTCTCGGACTACCTCAACCTGTGGGCACACTTCCAGAACAAGGCAGCGGCGAGTCTCGACGAAGCAGCGGGCCACAACCGAACGAAGCTCATTGTGTGGTCCAGTCACCTGACGGATCCGTTGCTTATCACGGACTACTTGGACCCACAGAGGTAATTTAAAGTATACAATCATAATTTTGCTATAAAAGGGTCTTCTAATAAAATAAGAGCCATTTCCAACGGACCCACAGAGGTAATTTAAAGTATATAATTATAATTTTGCTATAAAAGGGTCTTCTAATCAAATAAGAGCCAATTCCAACAGTTAGGAGACCCTTCAATTCCGTGATGTTGGTCGTTTTGATCCATAAATAATAATCTCTTACCTTATTCTCTTACTTTATCTCTTAATATTTTGAAAACGGTAAGAGATAAAGTTGGAAATCTTTTTTGGTTATCTTAATATTTTCCCGCAAAACATCATATTAAACGCGCCTAGGTAACAGTAAAGTAATTGATTATTATAATGAACACCTTGATGTTTCGCACATTGCATACCCAGTTATTTTACTGGCACCTCTATAAATATCTGACACTATTTCACCCTTAAATTATTCCGCTTAACCATCAACTAGGTAAATGGGTTAATTAGTAAGAAAGTGTCTCCGTATGCCGACCTCCGTGGTTCAGTGGTTAAGAGCATTGGTTACTGACCCGGAGGTTCTGGGTTCGAATCCCGGCCGGAGCTTTCCGGAATGGCATGGATGTAAAGGTAAAGTGCCCTGAAGTAATACGAAAGCGGTTGCGGAGCTCACTTACCTTTAAAAAAGAAAGAAGTAAGAAAGTGCCTAGTTAAATAATTGCCAGCACCAGAAAGGTTAGGACTTTTTCATAAGTCTGATCATTAAAAATATTGTCAATACCCACTTGGTTATGTTTTCAGATACATCATTCAGACGTGGGTTCCTAGGATAGACCCCCTACCCGAAATTCTCACTTCCAAAGGTTACCAGGTCATCGTGTCTACCAAGGATGCCTGGTACTTGGACCACGGGTTCTGGGGGGTCACCAGCTACTACCGGTGAGGATACTATCTTTAGAAGAAGTAATAAGTGGCAGAGAATGCCTAAGGCATTAACTTCGCCCCGGATCACAAAACAATTTATTGTAATTAAAAACAAGGAATCGTTTTAACAGACCGACAGACGGACACAAAACCAAATTTGCTCAGGAGGTTATGAAACGTCCAGAAATGAAATTTTTTGAAATCGGACCAAAAAAATGTTTTTTTTACAAAAACGAACACAATACTTCCGATTTCTATTATTAGAAGTAATAATATCGTTCTTTATTTTATTGTACATATTTCTAGGTATTTTTTTAAATTTATTGTTACTTTTTGTTGTTGTTGATTATTTTCTTTGTTTTGTAAAGAAAATAAAGTGTAAATAAATAAGTTAATACTTGTGATAGTATGCACGCACGGTGACCTGGGTTCGATCAACAGCGGGGCAAGATTTTTTTCTGCTCTGTACTTGGGTGTTCGGGGTCCACTCATACCTCGTGAGGAGAAATGAGTAGCTGCTTTAATGTTAGCAGCGACCAGTGGGGGAATTATAGGTAAAAATAAGATATTGGGATTTAAAAATACGGAAAAGTCCTATAATTCTGCGCTACCCACTAAAATTGTGATATAATAACACAAATAAACACATTATTAATTTATTATTATAACTTGTGATAGTCACAATAATACTTATTCAAACTCGTTTTAGTAAATAATTTGTCATTCTTATGAGACTTGTACCTCCGATCTCCAGATTACGAGTGCGCCACATTATCGATCGAGCAATTGTGAGGTTAATCTTTATAAATTGATACTATCGAATGAAACTACGATAATTCTTTGTCTGTAAATGACCATAATCCATCACAGTGTGTCTTCATATTATTTATTTATTTATTTAGAAACTCTTTATTAGCAGAACATATATACAGACAAACAATGGTAAAAATTAAATATAAAATTGACAGTATT